>JAJLXP010000047.1:0-107502 GCA_030674255.1 Hansenula queroliae
ATAGGTACTATATTGCCTTAAATGTGGAGAAGGTATTGAGAATTCTTCATTAGGAAAATCAGAGATCATACACAGAAGCGCAAAAGAGATCTTTTGAAGCCATTTCTATGAGAATTAATGTGTATATGGTTTGAATTACCAAATTCTAAGATTTGGAAAACGAGACCCTCCTTAAGCTCTAAAAAGCGACCTAGGTCCTCTTTTTAGAGACTTTCTACAGCCCAGAAAAAGCACGGGTTGTATTTCCGAAAACGGCAGTGGTACTTCCCAAAACGGTAACTCCGTACTTTTTAATGGAGGCAGATGCCTCCCATACGGTTTGCGAAGCATTGTAAATCGAAATTAGTGATCAGAAAGTTATTATCGTGGGTTGCAACTTCCATGCGGGAAGTTCAAACGATCTCGACATGCCACATGGTAAAGTATGGCCTGTTGCTAAGTACTAAGTAGTGCAAATACTTGAAATACTTGACATATTATGTGCTCAGTGCTCGCTCGAACGTTGGAAAATTGGTACTTGGATATGTCCCCTTGTAATGAGCTGTTCACATTCAAACATGGTTAACGACCGCATTGTGAAGATGTTGTGCGCCCACACGTTTTACCGGCTATACCCTGGTACTCACTTTTGTAACATTTGTATGCCTTGAAGGTAGTTTGGTCTTTTACGTCACTAGTACCATACAGTAGTTAATCCGAATAGCCCTTGTCCAAGTGATAGTGAGTTTATGATGAAAGTGATGGATGAACTGATAAAGAATTTCAAGACCAATAAAGTAGTAAACTAACCAAGCGCTTTTGCAAGGAATTTGAAGACATCAATGTACACAACTTCTAGATTCTAGTGAGTAGCATGTTGTCGAATCTATACGGAATCTTGTCGAGATGATGAACCGAAGTACCATGAATATTGCATTGCACTTGTGAGTTTTCCAGAAGATTCTCGTCGCCTGTTACACCCCAAGTTACTTCTACAGCTTTCAAGTCAATACAAAGGTACACCACAATACACAAACTAGCGTGGGACACCTTGTAAGCTTAAAGCAATGTTCATTTCTTGTGGAATGACTTCGATGTTTCGAGGTATTTATGATCATCATCTGTGATGTTGGACTAGGCGTTAGTTAACGCATGGAGCGCGACGCACAACTGGTTATCTGTAACAAATCTACTTTCACAAAAGTGTGCTGATAATTGAAATCTGGAATTAACAATGGAAGATAGAGGTGTGAGGCTGCTGTGGATTGTTTCGCTTATGAAGGGCAGAAATAACGCCCTAAGCACATAAAGGCCTTGACACAATTCTTTTTAGACAATATTTGCAATACGCGGATAGGGCCTGGATCGATCGCTTCACTCTCTGAGCGAAATGCTACGAGTAACGACATAAGATCCCTGTCTCTGAATGACAAGGCGCAGTCAGGAACAAACCAGTTCAACTGCTTAATGTCCCACGTCCCACTACCACATATAAATGGTGACGAATACGATGACATATACAGATCTTCAGATCTGATAATTTTCCATTTGCATGAGTTCTGTTCTCTGGTAGCGAGCGCACTTATACGCTCGACCGGAGTAGCACACAAATGTTTGCTACGGCCTTACAAATACGATTTCTGTATGATCCCTGAAATTGAGCCCGCTACCAAGGGATTCAATACCTTTCATTCCTTTGTTAGCCTTCATGACGGTTACTCCGTGCTTATTACATATACAAATTCTAGATAGCCATGCTGTTTGTACTAAAATATGCAGTGGTAAAATCCGAAGAAAGTTGAGCCGAGATTAGATCTTCAAAGTTCAAACATATCGAGATGTATAATATGTTGCACTGAGATTCAGTTTCACCAGGACATTCATTCAACACTTGAATGACATCCAGAAACCGTTACTTTGATTCATTAGAGAAGGTCGGGAAATCAAGAATTCAGGTGCATAGGGCCAAAAAATTCGATTTTTCTGAATTCTGCTAAGGTTAAAGTTCTCGCAAGTGCAACAGAATATTGGCAAAAAGCTGAGCAGAGCTGAGGATAAAACTCTAAAAGACCTGAAAAATTCAGGACGCACAAGGTCATGGAAGCGCTCCTTTGGGTTAGCTTGCAGATTTGTGTTGTTTATACCATTAATATACATATCCTTAACTATGGGGATCATGCAACAAAATGCAACTCTATATACTAGTCGCCACCATGATGATAGAAAAGTGCTTCCTGGGACTTGCAAAGACAACGCTTTTTTTGACTATGAACTCGGGATATGCTAGGGAATATACTCAGGGTGGGAATGGTGTCTTTTTATTTGGATACCACGACTTTTTTAAGATTCGATAAAATGTGTCCTGATTTCTTTACCTAATTGTTGACATCAACTGTGAACTGGTCAAGTAAAAGTCAAAGTGATTTTGAGATTTCAAAATTCCGCGAAAACTGGGAAAGTGGCCTCCCTCAAAAGTCGATTTCCCGACCTTCTCTATTACGAGCAATAAGAAGAGTTGAAGCTAGAACAACTTTTGCTTATGCCTGTAACATCTGCTGGACTCCATTTTATTTTTTAACCATAGTATACAAGGCGCGTCCCTGGTGCGTTTACGAATGCACTTTCAACTTGGTATGTGTTCACCTTGCTACACAAATTGTGAGATGAATGTAGATGTGAATTCTTCAGATGATGTTGCTAACTTACTCGTAGATAGAGTTAGACTCAGGATCTGGCTGCCTTGGTGACGCTCAGATGCTTCCTTATTACCTAGTTCTGGTCCACCGCAGTCATTACAATTTACGACGCAAGAGATATATAGACGGAGCACTCCGTTAAGATGCCAGGGTGGACGCTGGATAAGAGCCTGAACACAACCGGCGACTACGCTTAGCAGTAGCAGTACCTTCAACAATGATTGCGTATGTAGATGGCTATGTAGTATGGAGCATAGCTGGATACAGGTCTGTCACATGTGAAATTCAAATTAAGAATTCAGAAGTCGAGATGTTTCAGAAAGTAATTCCTTAAGGACTTGCATCTGATTCTAATCTCGTTGACAAAATCTGTCTCATATACCAGAGTGTGTCTGATCTTTGATATCTGTTCCCGTTTGAGTCTAATTGAAGAATTTGAACTTTCTGTACCATCCGTTCCGTCCGTCTGGGGATTACCAACTTGGAATGTTAATGTTATCGCACAATGCCTCTTAAGGGCTTGTAGGCCGCAAGAGACACACTGTGGGGCATTTTGGCGTCATCCAAGAACAGACATCCATATCAAAAGTAGTATAAGTATAGAGGCCTCTCAACAGCTGACTTGAGGTAAACCGTAAAAGTCTAATTACGGAGGAGCTGATTAGGCTTTGATAGACAGTGTTGACTGCACATGTATCTTGCCATCTCAGATCTCGGATAGGGCTTTCTTTGCAACCAGATCTTCACCAACAAAGAAGTGTAAACCCGTCGTCGCTATCCTCTCTGGGGAAGCCCTTGCGGAGCAGCGTAATTATCAACAGAAATGGTACATGTTAACAGAAGGTACAGGCCTTTGTAAAACATGGTATCTGGCATAAGTTTCACGCCTCAAAAGGTCCTTGCCAGTTTAAGCAATCTCGTAATTCGTGGAATTGAGACACCCAAGACTTTGATTCAGTCTCAACTCTTTTCTATGGTACGTGCTCACTGCTTACCAAAAAAGATGACCATGAAATGGAACCCAAGATGAAACTAGGTACATATCTTGATGGTTTGTGCCTGCGACAAGCTTTGTAATCTTATCGATCCAAACGAAACGCACAGTGCTGGACTCGATCAGCGTTGTCTCAAATCTAAAATAAGGGCTCTTCAGTATACATTTTTGATTTGCCTCTTGACATATAGGTTTCACTACCTGGACCTAAATAGAGGTCACAAATTACAATTGTACGGCGGTGATCCCACCATAGTACATTTATACCTGTCTGACTGACCTTATAGAGCAATTAATGTGGAATGCTATACCTACACTGAGAC
The DNA here is from genome assembly GCA_030674255.1 of Hansenula queroliae. Classification (NCBI taxonomy): domain Eukaryota; kingdom Fungi; phylum Ascomycota; class Saccharomycetes; order Phaffomycetales; family Wickerhamomycetaceae; genus Hansenula; species Hansenula queroliae. The sequence continues at coordinate 3,993 of JAJLXP010000047.1, forward strand.
AGTGGCGTATAAAGCCTTCTTTAGGAACCTGGAAGGTTTGATGCGCATTGGGCCCTCTTACCAAAGACCCAATCTATTTAATCAACTGTGTCAAATAGTAACTCATTGGAGCAAACAAACAACATAGCCTCATTGTTAACAGTATTTGTGGCTATAATCGATTCTGAAAGAGACAAAACCAAAATCTAAACATGTACAAATGCTACATGAAACCACAGAGATCATCAAATCATGAGCTTATAAGCGCCGCCGTATTAAGATCAACCAATACTATACAGACTACAGTCCACTTCAGATCCATCAGAGTCCATTTGATACTTTGTGGCCTCATTTCCCAAATTTAAACATTATAACACATTTGAGAAACCTTAATCCTCACCAGCTGGGATCTCGTCTTTCAAGATTTTGTTCAATTTGAGCCTTAGTTCCGTAACAGCGTCTCCACGTAGCACATCACTGACAAAGGCAACATCAACGTCCAACTGGACCATTTCCAAAGCCCCTTTCAAAACACCAACAAGGACATTCGAGTACCATAGTTCTTTAACAGCTTTTCCATCATCTGGTAATTCAACAAATTCCGCTAATGGGTTTTCATCCAGTATCAGACTGAAAGTCTTCCCATCACTACTCCAATTAGCCACTGTTGGAACGATGTTTAAAAAGATCTTGAACCCTATTTTCGATATCACTTCTGCGGTTTCCTTGAATGAAACACAACGGCCAGTGCCTGTTTTGCTTAGGAAATCTTCAATAAGCCTTATACCAATATTATAACCCATCTTCTCCAGTTGATTGTTCACTTTGGTATAATCGTTTTTACAATCACGGACCAATTGTGCAACAACGGAACCATATGTCAATGTGAATAGTTCAGAGTTCTAGATGGAATTTGGGCGTTGTTAGAATCTCTTTATGAAATTGCATTCAGCGCAGTAAGCCAAAAACATACCACTTTCTCCACTCTGTTCTTCCAGATATCATCACTTGCAACTTTGATTGATTTACTCATCTTATAACGCGGTCCTGTTTAAGCCTCTAGTTCGTTTTCCTTTACAGGAAGGCCTACTTACATATCTGTTCGTTTTTCACGATCAAGATCAACAATAATGAAGGCGCGGTAGAGGACACAGAGGGCTACTAGAATCATATACTCATTTTACTCGTTTCACACTCTATTTCCGACGTTTAAATCTATACATTAAATCATGAATCTTGTTCCAATAGGTTGTCCAAGATATCTTGGAACTTACCATTAGTAGCGTTGTTGGCTCTTCTCAATCTCTTTTCAGCTGTTTGATAAGATTCTTCTTGATCTTTACTTTCGTAATCGTACAAGTTACCTAAACTAATGACAGCTTCAGCAACATCGACCCAAGTTTGTGGATCTTCTTCATCTTCAGCCTTTTCCAAGTATTCAACGGCCTTCTTGGTGTATTTGATGGCTTCCTTTTGAGCTTCTTTGGCAGAGTAACCGTCAATGACTTCATCATCTTCAACGTCGGAATCATATGTAATGGCTGTAAAAATTTGGGACGGTTTTTCAGAAGCTTGTAGGAACAATTTACCAATCTCTTGGAAAGTAGATTTGTAAAATTCCAATCTTTGCAATTCTGATAGTTTCAACTCTTTTGTCTTTTTAGCACTCAATTCTTTGAAATCACTTATTATGGATTCACCAAAAGTTTCACCGTGTTCAATAAGCCATTTGAAGTATTTTTCATGATCGTTACGGATCTTGAAAAGTGGGTGTTTCTTTGAAAGTTTGACTTCTTCTTGTTCTTCTTCCTCAGCATCACTATCCAAACCTTCAGCAATGTCTTCCTTACCGAAATTTTGAACAATGTCTAACAAATCGTCCAAAGCTCTCAAAGTTTCAAAAACGTTGGTGTCAAGTAATTTAAAGTTCTTAGATTTCTCAACAGCACTTTGAGCTTCATCGTAACTTTTCAAAGCTTCGTCAAGCAATTTCTCTAGATGTAGTTTATCCTTAGACTCAACAGTTAATTGGGAAATGAATTCTAATGGGATTCTGCTGATCAAGATACGACTCTTAGCGAATTTCAATTCTGGTGATTCTGGATAAGTTTCGGAACCTAGTTCAATACGTTCCAAAGCGGCATCGAAATAGTCCTTGATTGACTTGCCGTCTGTTTCATCATCAGTGTGGAAGTTGGCCAGTTCACTTAGCGAAATAGCATAGATTGAGTGGAAATCAGCTGGTAATTTCTCATCCTCTTTTTGGTTTCTCAATAATCTGTCACATTCGTGAACGATACCATTCAAGACCAACTCATTGTCTCTTTCAGAGTTGATATAAGTGGTCCATAGCCCTCTCAATTGGGCAAGTTCATCATTAGCATCAACTTCCTCGGTCAATTCAACGGTGATTTCGTTACTTTTTGGTTGAGGGATGTCAGATGGTTGTGGAGATGCAGATTTGGAAGCATCTTCAACTTCAGGTGTGTCTTGTTTTTGCTTCTTACGTTGCTTGGCAGCTTTACCTAGCCCTAGTGTTCTTTTAGCCATTTTGAGTTACTGCTTAATCTGTGATTTCAAGGGATCTCTTCACTATAGAGTCTCGTATAGAAGCGAGAGTACAATTAAAATGTCACCATATTTCTCTACATGTGTAACCATCAGCTCATCGCATTACACGCCTGAAAAAAAAACACATTCGCGGAAAGGCAGATTTTGCTTTGTCAGAAATTACATAATCAAAGTTTCGGGAATCGGGCTTTGAAGCGCTGCACTAGCCACATCTCATCGCACGTGATTTTGGATAATATGTTGATAAGGTGGAAGATATTATCGGACTCTGGAGAAAGATTTTTCATATATGAAGAGTATGGTTCCACTATTCATTGATTCCTTAGTTCCTCTGTGATAAAGTCATAGCAACCATCATAAATCATGTTAGCATCATTCCACACAAGGGGAGAAGTACACTTGTTCGTTGGTGTCTCCAATATCACTTACAATAGAGTGCAGGCCACATTGACCAATGAGGCCAGACCAATAATAATCACGAACGATACACAACAAAAGATACCCACAAACTTGAAGCATTTGATCCAGGAGAACAATATTGAAGTCCATAACAGAAGCTTTGACCTCGAGAGGGATTTGTTAACACTTGGTCGCGCAGAAGTTGGTCAAATCGTGGATAAGGCCTTTATCAATCTTCCATCGGCCTATACCATATTGAAACAGGAAATCTTTGCCAAATGTCAAGTCTACAGAATACCCATCAATACCACTGACTCTCCAGAACTGTGCACTTTCACTTTACTATCCACCTACACAGATGGTGATTTCAAGCTTGGTCTAACCACTTCAGGTAAAGGCTGTAAATTGGCCAACAGAATCAAGAGAGAAATTGTTGCTCAACTACCCAAGGATTTGGGTAAAGTCTGTGACACGGTTGGGAAAGTTAGACAAAGAATTCAAGAAGAAGATAAATTGAGACTCGCTGAGCTATACAAGGAAGACTACGAAAAACTCTTGGAATTGGAGTTTGGTGAACATGAAGAGGACTCTGTACAGAATTCCAGATTTAACACATTCGTCAGTGAGTTCAATATGACCGAGACTCAAAAGAAGCTGCAAAGATCACGATGGTTATCCCAAGTTGTCGAATACTATCCATTCAGTAAATTGGCCTCTCTGTCAACTGATGACTTATCTCAAGCATATCATAAGGCAAACAATACAGAATCAAGCAATGGCAAGAGATCCACAGCTGATAAAGAAGGTCCAACAAAGGATATTGCTTTGACTTCTGGAAACTCTTCATCCGAACCTATTACATCCACAAACTCCGAGGGCCCATCATCAAAATTGGCTAAAAAGGGTACAATCTCATTAGTCGGTTCAGGTCCAGGTTCTGTATCTCTGCTAACAATCGGTGCTCTATCTGAAATTAATAGTGCCGATATTGTTCTTGCTGATAAATTAGTCCCACAACAAGTCTTGGATTTGATCCCAACCAAGACCGAGAAATTCATTGCACGTAAATTCCCAGGTAATGCTGAAGCTGCCCAGGAGGAACTTTTACAAATCGGACTGGACTCATTGAAAGCTGGTAAGAAAGTTGTTAGACTAAAACAAGGTGATCCATACATTTTCGGCCGTGGGGGTGAAGAATACTTGTATTTCGAGAAACATGGCTATAAACCATCAGTCCTTCCGGGGATAACATCTGCTTTATCATCAACGGTCAACTCAAACATCACCGCTACACAAAGAGACGTTGCTGATCAAGTGTTAATCTGTACAGGTACAGGAAGAAGAGGTGTTTTACCAAACTTGCCAGAGTTCGTCAAGACTAGAACAACGGTTTTCCTAATGTCCCTACATAGAATCTCTGATCTTGTGCCAGCTTTGATTGCTAAAGGCTGGGATCCAAAAGTGCCAGCAACCATTGTCGAGAGATCATCATGTCCAGATCAAAGAGTCACTAGAACTAGATTAGAAGATCTTGTTGATGCTGTCGAAGCCATTGGTTCAAGACCTCCAGGGTTATTGGTTGTTGGGTATGCATGTGATGTGTTGAACGGTCCATTGAAAGAGAGATGGGTCGTGGAAGAAGGATACGAGATCACTGAGTCGAATGTCAACAATATTCTTGGTGCTTTGAAAGCATAGATAATTAATTTATTAGAATGTACATATATTTTATTCTGTCAATTTTCAACGTGTAGCTATTTTGAGTTATGCACGACCCCCGAAATCTCAGTAGATAAACGCTAAACCCAAAACGGCTCCCGAGAGATAACATGGTATATTACCAGTACAGTTTACGCTAAAGATCATTGAGCAAGATGTTTACTAGAAGTTTGAGAAGCCAGTTTAGACCATTATTATCTCGTGCTATTCATGCCTCGAGACCATCTAGAATTGAGGCCTTTGAGGCAGGTTTTGTTTTCGAGTAAGTTATGTTCATCTATATCTCCTTGTTGAGCTAGCGACTAACTTAGTATATAGCATGGATGGTGTGCTAGTCAAGGGTAAGAAGGCAATCCCAAAAGCCAGAGAAGCACTGATCCTGTTGGAAGAACGTAACATCCCATGGATCTTGATGACGAATGGTGGTGGTGTTTCTGAAAAACAGCGTGCCCAGTTCTTAGCGGAGGAATTGGATATTGATATTGATGTTGAACAAATTGTTCAGAGTCATACACCTCTGAAAAGCATTCCTAATAGATTAGAGCAGCAAGTCTTGGTTGTTGGTGGTGATTCGGACAAGAGTCGGAAAGTTGCTGAAGAGTATGGGTTTGGTAAAGTGTTTATTCCTGCTGATTTTATCAAGACAATCCCTTCGATATGGCCATTCCACTCTAAAGAGTTGCATAATTTTGGTAAGCTTGTTCCAGGGATTGATTCTGAAAGAATTGACACTATAATGGTGTTCAATGATCCAAGAGATTTGGGAACTGATATTCAAGTTATCTTTGATGTCCTACGCAGAAACCCAGAGACGCATATTGTTTTTTCAAACAACGATTGGCTATGGGCTAATGACTACAAGGATCCAAGATTTGGTCAAGGTGTTACAAGATTTATCATTGAGCAGATGTATAAAGAGATTCATGGGAAAGATGTGAATAGAACAATTTTGGGTAAACCAACAAAAGTCGCATACGATTATGCTCATCATGTGTTAATCAACCGATCCATCAATCTACACAACTTGGTCCACCACAAACACTCCTCGTTGATACTCGGAGGCGAGATCACTGAATCGCATATGAAGAAAGTGTTTATGGTTGGTGATAACCCAGCTTCGGATATCATTGGCGGCCATGATTACGGATGGGAAACCGCATTGGTTAGAACAGGTGTTTATAGAGACGGGGATGTGCTGCCTGTGACCCCAACGCTGATAGCTGATGACGTTTATCAAGCTGTGCACGATGGTATTGAAAGCATGGGCCTGCTATAGACGCGTATAGTTACATACATTTTAATACACTTTAAAATAAAATATTCCCCATTAGTCTAACGCCCAGCGCAAATCAAGCTGTGAAGCTAACGTTCTCTGTCTGTTATCTCTTAATTGACACTATTAATACTTCGTTATCTCGCTATCCTGTTTAGGCCTAAATCACGTGCACATCAATATACCCATACATTTTAACTATGTAAAAGATCTATCAAAATACAGTTTTCAGATAACGATGAAAATCATCAAACGATCAGCAAATGAGCGGTGTCCAAGTCGAACCACCAGAGCGCTACCACAGCGCTTACCAAATGAGGAATCATAGAGCACCCTTAGTACCTGCTGAATAGCTGTATGCCCAGGCCCAGAAGCATTGACAGGTCTCTTGTAGACGTTATGTTAGACTGATAAGGATCAAGAAGACAATCTCAAGCAGTGGTATTACCAATTCCATAACCTTACGGATGAGCTGAGCTATGTGAACCCTTTGATTGTGATTTGCGCTACACATACAATGAAAGAGATAAGATATATACTTGACTTGAGTATTTAAACAGTGAAGGTTCCCATGATGAAACACTATAATTAATACTATACAACATCAAACATACAGGTCAACTGAATAACTGAACAACATCAAGAGAGTATGACCGAAACAATCCTATCACAGTCATACGGGTATGGCTACGTCGTCGGTATCGGTGCTGCTTTTGCCATCATCATGTGTGGTATCACATATATCCTAAGTAAAGTGCTTAACCAAGTGCAAAACTCTGAAAGATTCACCACAGCTTCAAGAACAGTCGGTACCGGCTTAATCTCCAGTGCAGTGGTTAGTTCATGGATTTGGCCAGCCTCATTATTGACAAGTTCCCTGTGGGGTTATCAATATGGTATTAGTGGTGGGTTTTTATATGGTATGTCTGGTGCGTTCCATGTTTTGGCATTTGCATTATTAGCCATTGAAATTAAGAGAATTGCACCTTCGTGTCATACTATTGGTGAGATTATTAAAGTCAGATACGAGTCTCACTCTCATATGGTCTATATGTTTTACGTTTGTATTACAAACTTGATGGTGGCTTCATGTTTATTATTAGGTGCATCCCAAGGTTTCAATGCTGCTACGGGTATGAATGTCGTTGCTGCTAATTTCCTGATCCCAGCAAGTGTCATTGTCTATACCATGTTTGGTGGTATCAAGGCCACATTCATCTCTGATTGGATCCATACAGCAATCATTTACATCGTCATCCTAATCATGTGTTTCAAAGTGTTTACCAGCTCCGACATTATTGGTTCCCCTGGGAAACTATATGACATGCTAGTCGAGAGTGAAACCAAATTCCCTTCAAAAGTCGCCTCAAGTTACTTGAGTTTCAGAAACAGAGACATGATGATGACAACTTGGTCCGTTAACATTGGTGGGTTTGCCTCTGTGTTTGGTGATCCAAGTTATGGTTAAAAGGCCATTGCCGCTAAACCAAAATCTGTGTTGACAGGTTATGTCCTTGGTGCCCTCTGTTGGTTCACAATCCCATGGGCTTTGGGCACAATTGGTGGGTTAACCACAAGAGCCCTACTAGTCTATGATAAGTTTATCACTTATCCACACCCATTGTCCATGAAGGAGCAAACCTCGGGTTTACCATTAGTCTATGCTATGGGTACCATCATGGGTAAATCAGGTGCCGCTGCTGTGATTTTAAACTTGTTCTTGTCTGTTACTAGTGCCCTATCTGCTGAATTGATTGCATTTTCCTCCATTTTCACTTTTGATTTCTACAGAGGGTACATCAATCCAAATGCCACTGGTAAACAATTGATCGGTATGAGTCATGCCATGACTGTTATCTTTGGGTTAGTCGTTGCCTGTGTCTCTGTTATCTTCAACTATATCGGTGTCACTGTTAGTTGGTTGATTGGGTTCTATGGTATTATCTTGGTTCCAGGTGCCACTGTGCTAGTCTTGACCTTGTACTGGAGAAAGACAAGTAGTTTCGCCATTACAGTTGGTGCTCCATTATCCACTATTATTGGTGTTATCTGTTGGGTCTGTACCGCCTATGCTACTGGTGGTGGTGTTGTGGATAAAGTTACATTGATGACTAGAAAACCTTCTTTGGTGGGTAATTTCGTTTCATTTGGCGGTTCTTGTATCATTATCCCACTTTTGTCGTATTTGAAGCCTGAAAAGGAATTGTTTAGTTTTGACAATTTCAACACTAAATTTGTTGCTGCTGATGATGCTGATGAAGAAGAGAAGGAAGCCATGCAAATCACTCCTGAAGATGAAAGAGAATTGAAGAAAGCCTCCAAGATTGCTCTTGTGTTGAGTTGTATTATGTTCTTTGGTGGGTACATGTTATTACCATTGACATTATACGGAGTTGATTACAAGTTCTCAAAGAAATTCTTTACACAATGGGTCATCATCATGACTATCTGTTTGTTTGCCGCTAGTTTGTATATCATCTTCTTCCCATTATACCAAGGTTATGAACCTTTCAAGCTGGTTCTTGCAGGGTTATTTGGTCAAAACAAGGGTAAACAAGATGAAATGGAGAGTATGGAAGTTTTGGAAGGTGAGAATAGTGAAGGTACTAGCGATGATGGTATTGTGTTGGAAAGTATCAGTGTTGGCAAAGATAAGGAAAAGGTCTAGAGGATCTCTATATATTCTATTGATTTAAATTACATATTCAATGAACCTTTGGTTCAACTTAATCTATGATATTCTTTATAAGTTAATTGTACATTGTTCTCTCGGTATATGAAATCACAGTCCACGGTCTTTAACTCGGCTTCTAAAGATATGGGATATTGGAGGTGAACCCCTGAGAACATTACAAACTGTTGAGCTATAGCCAGAGACCAGAGACAATGGTGATGGTCTTACTTACCATATTGGTTACAGTTCCCCCGAGGAAGTGGTGTAAAGTCATTGTTTCGAAGTATGGTGCGTGTCTCCAATCTCCATACAATTATTGGCTGATCTCATTGATTGTGATTATGAGGTCATATAGCCAATGGAAGACCGAGAGGAATACAAGAACCACCACCCCACCAACTTAACAATAGGACACTGAGAGGGATACAAAGCTATGGTCTTTCTATCGAGATCATTTTACCACTGAGCTCAAACTTATTGAAAACATCTCAAATTAATTTCTCATTGTTTTTTCTTTATATCGCTCACTTTGAGCTCGGAACATTTAAAGGCTGACTGGTGCTTTTCTTTTTATGTCAGAATTTCCGAAGCTGGAATTATAAAAAGTCACCATTTGCCACTGAATTTGACTCATTGCAAACACCTTTGCAAAACAACACAGATCACAAGCTATCCACAACAACTATAGATACTCTTAGCTATCACACCAAACTGCTACAGCTATCACCACTACATTAATCACAACACCAAACAAATATCACCATGAGTACTCCAAACACTGCCGCCGATAACGCCACTATCAAGCCTGAACAACCAGAACATGTTGAACAAGCTCCACAACAACAGACCAAGGATGAAGCCAGCTCGAAGTCAAGAGAATCTACACCTTCCAAGATCGTCAAGCCAAAGAAGAAGTCCAAGAAACTATGTCAGTACAAGACATGTACCAGTCCTCACTCCATCATTGGTGATTGTTCATTCTGCATAAAGAAGTTTTGCACTCGTCATAGATTGTTGGAAGCCCACGATTGTGAACACTATAGAGAGGTTAAGAATGAGTATCATGAAAGAAACGCTAAACAGTTACAAGCTCAACAAACTGTTGTGTCGAAAGTTTAGTCTTCCATCATCATTATCTACAATTACGAATTCATTATTACATCCATCTCACGAAACGTCCCGCCTCTTTTTCCTTTCTTCTGATACTACATTTTACTCATTTCATGTTTTCCATTCTTCTTTTTGCTATTCAAATCTTTTCCTTCTTCAAGTGGGTTCAAACTATTTCCAATACCAGCATACAGCATCTCGAAGATGATTATGCATTGAAGTCAAGTCATTAATCATACCATTATAAATCATCCTGGAAACCCCACTTATCACATTATACACCTATATTGCATCGTATATTATATATAAATATATAGAATAGAAGTTGCATTTATCTTATTGGTTGATTTGTATCTACCCTATTAGTTCCGAGACCTTTAAAGTTTCTCTAGTATCACGAGACATTATTGCAATGGTCGGGTATAAGCGCCGTGAACTTTAGCACCAAAATAAAACGAATTGTCCTACAATAATCAATAATCAAATAAAACCAAATGAATAAATATCATTAATTAAACAGTTATCGCTATATAACTTCTAAAATGTAACCAGTCCAATTAAAATAAAACCTCGCAAAAAGACAAAAGACAAAAAAGAAAAACCATAATAAATACAAGAACCTAGAGGAATACTCTATTCATAGATCATCATCAATACCATTCAAGTTAATAGCCTGACCTGGTTTGAAAGCTGGTAGACCCAAGAATGGACATCCTGAACATCTAAAGGCATCACCCAAGGAGCATGAACCACAACCACCAGTCTTACCCTCCACTGTGAAATCAATCTCCGTCAATTCTTTAGCAGTGAACTGGATCTTTGGTTTTGGTGGTTCAACTGATTGTTGTTCCTCTTTAGAATCTTCTTCATCACCAAATGCAAATGCCTCCTTCTCGGCAAGACCACACGTACAGTCCTTACATGCTTTTCTTCTCTTTTGGCCAGAACCGGAATTTGGTTCACGTAAACAAATTATGGAACCAGAGTTCAACATGTTGGATTCGATTAATTCGTCTTCATCAATCAATTCATCATCAGAGTCAGAATCATCACTGAAGTATCTCATCTTCTTCTCTGAGGTGTCTTGTGGCATTGGTGAGAGTTCTGGTAATGATGGAGATGGAGATGGTGACTTTGGAGTATCAAACCCAACGGATGCTAATGAAACAGATGTAGATGGTGTAGTGGATTCAACAGGCTTCTTATTTAGTCTCTTGAATTTCAATGCAGATAATTTGGTTCCCTTCTTTGAAGTTGTAGTACTGTCTTTCTTTGTGATTGTGATTGGAATGGCAGATGTTAATCTCAGACTTTGCTTAATGGCAGGGTGGTTAGGCACAGTACCCACGGCACCCTTTGGATCCAAATAATAGATGAAATCATAATGGTTAGGTATTAGTTCAACTTTGTTCAAGACAATGTTTGATAACAAGTATTGATCAATTTGGGTATTAACACCATGTTGAGTGGAAATCTCTTGTTTTTGCTTCACCACTATGCTTTCAGCTTCTGGCAATGAAACAAAATTGTGATTTAGGATTAATAACACGTTGAAAGATGACATTTCGTTGTATGTTTGATGTGTTGAATATGTGTTAAAGTGACTCGTATAGAAAAGTGTCTTTTTTTCTCAAGGTGTCAAAGGTGTTCCTTTTTTATTTATTCTCCCGGTAGCAAGTGTAGTAAATGCGTGTGAAATCTTTCAACTTCAGCTGGTTGCTTCAATGGAATGTATGTGGTAAATATGGATATGTGTGTTGATCTTTTAGATAAAGTGCAATGTATTCACTCTAATTTGTGTGTTTGCTCTAGATTATGGAAAAGGCTCAAGATATAAAAGGACTCCTCTTTACACTTCTTTTTTTTTTTCCTTTTTCGTTTTTTTTTTCTTGGTCAAAAAAAAAAGCAAATTACAAATCAGATTCGCGGATGGCACAATTTCTTTTCTGATTACGTCAGCAGATTCCAAAGCCCGACTTCTGTCAATGAGTTCACGTGTCAGTAATTTCTGGTATGGAGCCACAGTTTCTGGTGTGGATTGGTGTTGTGTTGTTTAAGTGTGATATGAGGTATTAGTAGAGTGGTAGTGGGTACCACTGGATGGTGAATACATTTTATATAGAGAGCATAGTGAAATACCAAGCCAGTCACACGCCGGTCAGCCCATTTCAATAGTCAGCAGCTTCCCCAATTCCTGCTAACCTGACTAATCATGCCCAACCACCAACCACCAATACGCTCATTACTAAGACGTACCTAAGAGCTTGCGCGAAGGGCAAAAACACCCAATTGCTGGCTGTGCTTACTGCGATTAGTTATCTCGATCATCTGACTGGCTGGGCAACGGATAGTCACGTGGACAGCCATTAATAATGTTCACTCGTCTGTGATTGGCCGATGAGAAATGGGTGTAGAATGGGTGTCTTTGGCAGGTGCAATGCTTAACTATGAGGTCAGGTATTTTTCGAACAATGTTATTGGACAGTGGTCAATATAATGATTACACCACTTTTATGACACCTCTGTACGTTTATTGTAAGCAAGGGGGTGTAGATTCCAGAAAGCTTTCATGTGATTTGTGTAAGCAACGGTCAGACGACATGTGTTCTAGAAGCTAGTGGCTTTAGGCGACTTCTTCTTTCGAACATACAGAAGTTCAATGGTTCATTCAATGGCATTGTACCTTAAGAGGTTGTCTTTACAGCTATTAATTAGAAGTCCAATCGCACCTGTTCGAGATCAAGATGCACATTTCAAGATGCACATTTCAAGATCAAGAGAGCTGAAAGCTCGATCTTGGGATCCATAGTTTAAGGTATCGTGCCATGAGACTCGTGAGCTTGGCTTTTACATATAATGCGCATTCTTGATGAAAGTATATTTGATGAAAGATTGGTCTTATAGACAAAGCTTGATACAGATCCTGTTCGACTCAACGCATGATTATATTATACACACTATATCATTGTACAAGGCATATGCGTAGAAATTAAATTTAAATGTATTATAATGGTATAAGAGTCTCTATTTGGAATAAGATATTGTTTCAGCAGCTGGATATAAAAGATATAAAAATGATAAGAGTGACAAACTGGTAGACGAAGTGTCAAAGGTGTGGTTCAGATATATGCACTTCACAGTCATTTGCACAATCTATGAGCAGCACACACCAAAATCCGATTCAAGACCTCTAGGCAATGACACATTCACCAACAAGCATGTTACCCCAGTAGAAGTTATCTTTGTTCTCTTTGTTTTCAGATGGAGCAGCAGAAGCAGAAGCGGAAACAGTAGTGAATGGTTGCATTATGATGATTTGTTTAGTTGAGTTAAAAGCGTTGACTTGTTGATGATAGAAGAACATATAACAAACACATCCCCAAACCAAGGACAAACCTGGCTTATTTATACCATTTCCAAACACCTCACTAGGCTCTCTAGCTTCTGTTCATCTACTACCATTTGGTGTTTCCAGAAGATGTGGTGAAGTTTCACCAAACCTTCCCGATTCGGGAAACACAATAGTTGGAAACCGATATATCTTACCAACCCGAAACAAAAAGACGACTTAACAAAACTGGGTATCCAAGAGATATGTCAAACTGTGACACAAGGCTTGGAACTCCTTAACACTGTTGGAGATCTGGAGGTACAAGTAGAAATACAGAATATACCTCATTATGCAGATTGTTTGATCGAGGATTTCATGTACCTTCCTTATTGAGGTAATTGAATCCACCAACACCAACAAGTATAATCACCAGAATGGTCCAAGATCTTGAAGTGAATGCCTCGATTTGGTTCCGATAAATGGTCTTCAAACACATACTTCTGATTCATAGTCGATCCACAAGGGCAGCTTCTACCGAATGTAATCAAAGCTAAGCTATTAACATGATGTATTACCTATATGACTGTCAGCCTAAAGAGACAAATAAAAAACTTAAGACTTGATGAAAATTGAATAAATAATGATTGGAGCGAAACGACTAGATGTGACGTGGGAGAAATTGTTCATGATGTGTAGATGTGTTGAGATTAATCTTCTTCAGACACTTTGACTTTCCTTAGCCCCTTGGACAATTGTCTTGATATTTGTTCTTTTTCTTCATAATCGTGTGATCTTCTTAGTCCTGTGTTTGCAACCTCGACTTCATCATCATCATCCTCAAGTGCATTTTCATCGTCATCATTGTCATTATCATCATCATCATCGTCATCATCATCGTCGTCATCATCGTCGTCATCGTCATCATCATCGTCACCGTTCAAGTCGACTTTATCATTGTTAACATCATCATCTTCGCCATTATCGTCATCGTCATCATCGTCTTCATCTGGATAACCACCGAGCTTATGGACAACTTTATCCACAATCTCATTGTAATCCATCATACCACCCATACCGATATCACCATTGATACCAATAATTTTCTCCACTGGTTTCAATACCTCGATCCATGGCATTTCTTCCTTAATTGTGGCCAAGTGTCTCTTTGTAGGAGCCGAGTTATAAGCATATGTGACCATTGATGGAGCCAACAAGATTGGGAACTGGGTGTTCCAAGCTCTTATAACATTTGTTAACAAGTTATCACAGAGCCCTAACCCAATTTTGGATAATGTGTTTGCAGTCAAAGGTGCCACGATCAAGATGTCGGCCCAACGACGTAGTTCAATGTGTAACACAGGGTCGGTACGACTCTTCCATGTACCCCATTCATCACGATCTCTCCAAATAGTGACATTTGGACTGAAATCATCTCTTGAAACGAAATGTTCAGCGGCACTGGTTAAGATTAGTTGAACAGAGATCTTGTCTTTCCCATAAATACTTTCCAATTTCTTGATAATGAGTTTGATTTTAGAGGAGGCGATTGAACCACAAGCACCAAACAAAATATGTAGTTTCCCATCATCCTGTGGTAATCTTGGGTCAATATTGGCAACACCATCTTTTTTAATTTGTGGTGATTGAGGTGGTTGTACTTGATTCAACGAGGAGTTTGACTTGTTCAAATGAGGTAATTGAACCGCTGGGGTGATACCAGCGCTACCCTGTGTAGTAGTGGTTGCAGATGCAGAGCCGCTGTTGCTCAATTGGAATGTAGGGCCATTACCATTAACATTGACATTTGCGCCTTCTTCCAAAACTCCTCTAATCATTCTTGGATCACAGTTAGCACTCCCGCTGTTACTTCTAGAGCGAACACCACCATGACGGATAGTATCCTCAACGTAGAAATGTGCATGCATATCTGGGCTTTTCAAATGTTGTTGATGTTGATAACCCGTGTTGTTTGAAGGGGCTTCATGAGTTGGTGAGCTTAGAGTGCTACTCAGTGGAGTTCCTTGTCCTTGAGGAGATACGTTCTTGGAACCTCTGTCCAGGATTGGATGGATTGTTTGACTATCAATGTTTGTAGTTGACCCGTTATTTGAAGGACTTCTAGATGCTGGACTTTGGGATCGTATTCTATCTCTTGCAGTGGCAGCGGCCACGGCGGCAACAACAGCAGTAGCAGCGGCTCTACCTCTCAACAGAGCGCCACCAGCAGGGACTGTACCTCCTTTCATTGAGACGGTACTTGGACTGTTGATCAAGTTTGAATGTGGATCATCAATGGTGATACCAGCTGGTTTAGGATGATGCAGGTCAGAATATGACATTTGTTTCTCATTGACACGAGGTTGGTCAGCAGCAGGGTTGATATTGCAATTAGTATGGTCATTAGTGGTAGCATGGAATTCACTGTGTATGATATTATTAATAGAATTTGAGGAAACATTGTTCCCAGTGGAGTTCTTGTTCAAGATTGGTGGAGGAGAGGGACATTTTAAACTTGAAAGCGCCAAATCAGTTGGTGTTGGTTGGTTTTCACGTTGTGCCATTGATTTCAGCTTGATTGCCTTAGTCTCCTTCTCAACCGGTTTCATATCATGAGGACGTAAAATAGATGCATTCTTCTGTTGAATCTGAGTGTGTTTCTGCTTGATCTGTTCTTCAATGAGCTGTTGGTATTGAGTCGACTGTGCAGCTGGATCATTAGCCGCTGTTGTTGTTGTGGACGATGACTCGTTCAACAAGTCTCCTGGGACGACTACTTTTTGTTCTGGCATTTTCCTTGTAAACAAGTGTTCAAAAAGCTGGTATGAGCTGAGCCTGGTGTAACTTTTGAGGTCAAAGGCGGTATCTTTGAGTTAAGCGCTGTTGAACGAGCTATTTCTTGGAACAATCCACGTTTAAAACCTGCTAGAAATCGAAGTGTGTTTCAAGGGCTTTTGCTACCTTTGTTTATTAGTTGCCTTCAATTTTTTTCCTCTATGGTGATGTTTTTCTAGGTGCGGTTCCCTGCACACTACGAATTTTTTCAGAAAGCCACTGCAAAAAAGTGACGTACGCTACAGAATCAGTCAGGGTACCAGGGCAGCTGTGGTAGGTGGAATATTCATGAGAAGGGCTACAACGAGTATAACTAGGAAAGAAAATCCAGGGTGTTTAGCTAGGATATGGACAGTTTTACTAGCCATGGAGATATCGTTAAGTAGTGGGATCACTAAGTATAGAGCTAAAATTACGTAATGCCTGCTAAAAGCTCTTCTTGCTTTAGTCCGGGTAGCCAGTTATCACGTGACTGACAAGATTAGTAGAATATTACATAAGCTCACTCTAGATCTGTTCTGCGCTAACCGCGTTGTCTGCCATTATTGAAAGGGTGAGTAAGACTGTGCTCAATATTACATACAAGCTGGAGCAATCACTTAGTCAATATAATCAAAGTAGAACTGGTGACAACGCTCAAGAAGCAGACGGAACATATATTGGACTGTACAAGGGAACGCAAAAGTATTGAGCTAGAGAATACAGTATATCGGTATTTTGCAAACCTGTTTAGTCGGTCATACATATTGCATCCATACACCTATATAGAGATTCTTTTGTACCGTGCTGGTGGGTAAATGAACTCTTCATGTAAATTAGCCCATGGGATAATTATCACGCAATTAAATGATAATATGCTCATATTGGTAGTTAAAATAGATTTGTTTATACCAACTCGAGTCTTTGATCTGCTCCTTAACTTACTGTTAAGTCAACAAAAGACACGTAATTAAAGCATGTAAAGCAGACGCGTAAAGCAACACGTAAAAACAGAAACCTACCACACTAATCCACACAGTTCAGAGAGTCGATTAGTAGGCACTAACCCATTCACGTTCCATTTCTGTGTTGTCTGTTGTCTGCCATAGATTAGTGTCTATTAAGCCTTGGTCTACTTCATTTTTTTCTTCTCATGCGGAGTCGCCATAAGGAAAATCAAATCCCAATACGCGTAACTACCATTTTCGGAACTCCAAAACTTCACCTCATATATAGTTTAAACTTGTCAAATACTTCCTCCTTTTATACCCATAACACTCAAAGCCAGAACCATCAAGGGGAAGAATAACGGCATGAGCTCACCATCACAGATGTATCAGAACCTGGGCCTTTCAGATTATCAAAAATTGATGGATGAGTCTCCCGTCAAACCTGCATCGTATTATTTCAACAGTGATAATGCTGAGCAGGATGAGCACGGTGTATTCATACAGAATGAAAACTTCAAGTCTGGTCATATGAATGTGAATCACGATATCACGCAGCAGTACCTTTACTCGAATGAATCCACTAATGATACCACTTTGAAGGAAACTCAGCAAAATTCCCTATATTTCCCAACACCACCAACAACATCATCATCTTCAACTACACACTTCATAAGCAAACCAGGATCATTGCAACCGGCTTTATTGCATACGAATGGTCCTTCATTGCACTCTTTCCAACATAATCCAGGTACAACAACTCAGCAGACCACACTATACCCGGCTATGGACTTCAACATCCCAGAATCAACATCAACAAACACCATATCATCCTATGAATCAGTACCGTTTTTAACATCATCAGTCTCGAGTAACTCGATTGGTTCACCAATATCATTTCAAAACCAAAACCACCCGGCAGTGACACCACGTCGTCCTAATAGAAGTACTTCCATATCGGCAACATCTTTCCAAACGCCTGCCCAATCAACATCATCTCCAGTGGCTTTAAAGAACAATGGTGTTACACCTACTACAACAGGGAGAAGACTAAGGCATAGAAGAACCACTTCAAGATTATCATTGGATGCTAATGGTGCTGCATCCATCGTGACTATCAATGAGTCTACCTCATCGAACTCAATAATGAAATCACCAGCCAATCTCAGTATCACAAGGGATAGTTCAACTACTATTGGTACAAATCCCTTCTATACACCTCCAGCTTTCCTATCACCTCGTCATGCCTCACCAGCGGGGACTCCATTACAAACACCATCAGTTAAGGCCCAGCGATCTGTATCCAATTTGGAATCCGTTTCAGTTTCACCTTCGATGTTGATGAATCCTGGATTAGCCTCAATTCAACAATCCAATGATGTATCAAAGAGCCATCATGAACAAATACCTCAAATCTCGTTATCAGCAAGTGGATTCCCCAAACACCTCTCTAGATCACATTCTTCAATCAATTTAGCCTCCATCGCCTCGTCCTCTGCATCCCCAGTTGATGAACAGCCACCAGCCATAACCAACCCTAATGAACCATACCAAGTGAAACATTATGATATTTTACAACCTCGCAGGAAGATTCAGAAATCCATCTCCACAACGGATTTGACTAGTGAATTGAACAGTAGTACGGGGAAAAAACCTAAAAAGACACATGCTTGTCCCTTATGCCAGGCTGTTTTCCAAAGACCTGAACATGTTAAGCGTCATATGAGATCGCATTCATCGGAGAAACCGTATGTGTGTGATGAGCCAGGGTGTGGGAAAAGGTTTAATAGAGGTGATAATTTGAAAGCTCATTTAAGAAAGATTCATCATCGTCCGATTTAGGAACAGTATATAACTACGAATACAGTGACAATATAATTGAATATAGGGTTTTTTTTTTTTCAGTAGTACACACATATAGAAGAAGATAGTATTGATTCACAAGATTTCTCTAACAACAGCATCAGTTGGGAAATTATCAGAAGTAGTTGAAATGACACCTGAACTGTTTTGGAACTGTTGATGCTTTAGAGCGGCCAATGCATAGAAAATGGCACTGAACAATAAAAAGATTGCAGGGACTAACAATGATGTGACTTGTGCAACGCAAGAGACGAACTGAATAGCAGACATGATTAAGTAAAAACCTGCTCTTGGCCAATTTTGGTTGAATCTCTTGATGAATGTATTGAAGTTTTCACTCATTGGACAGATCTTTAATAGGAATGGGATCTCGACAAAGATCAAGATAAGACCTTGGACACTTTAAGCATATGAAGCTGTTAGTCAATGTATCTCTATATTGAGATAGGATGATCAAATTGATACGTACATGCAAATGATGGAAAACACAACCACAACGTTAAAATGGAAGATGTTGGCAATACCCAACGCTAGACATAAGATGATACATAGGATCCCGTTCCTTCAGAATCATTCTGTCAGTAGTTACTCATTGAATTGGTGTATTGTATCTAGACATACCATTGTCCATAAACACTATATTGACCTGTTAGCTCATACTCTCTCTCCATTACTTAACCGCGCTCTAGTCAACTCACCTGAAATTCTTACTATGGAGATCTTCCTTGAGACCTTGGAAATTGATGAAGCTGGTGATTTTCAAAGCCATTGTGCTCTTTTTATACTGGGCTCTCAATGACAATTGTTTGTGCTTTCCCAATTGTTGACTATTGCAGTGTCGTTTAGATCTAGCGTACTTGTTATTATTAGCAGGAGGCACTGTAAGGGTGAAACCGAGGGTAAAGAAAGCATGTGATCATTGGGTCGGAATTGGTGGGCTATTTGTGTCACTTTGGCACACGAGCAGAGAATGGAAAGAGCTGAAGAGGATTGAATGGATCGTGTTGTAGTGGTAGATATTTGGTGTATATACTGATATCACTCATGGTGGGTTTAAGCATAATTCAGTCTCGATCCTAGGATTATTAATGTACGAAATAGCTAGTTGATCTTCGATGATAATGGTATATAAATACTACGGGAATTGTAATAATACATTCAAAGCACACCATCTACAACTTCCAGAACTACTGAATGGAACCTCCAGAAGCCTTCTTTTCCCTCGTAGAATTTTAGTGCAATTAGCTGCTCGTTTAGCTCTAGATCAGCATATAATCCTGTTGGGCGCGATTCTGACACCTCGAAAAGTCCGGTTGGAAATACTATCAGATCACACATCGTATTGTTCAAGATGAAAGGTGTCACATAACAGCCTGTGAAACTTGTTAAAGTCTTTAATCTGTGGAATTCTTGTGGAGATTCAAATACTGCGTACCAAGGGACGGAAAGAGAGCCTTCTGAATCGAGAAAAAGGGGATACGAGTGGCCCGTTCGTCATGGTAGAGTTGCAAACTGGTGCTACAGATGATGTGTTTGACAATACCAGATACACATTAGACGCTGCAGAAGCTGACGTCGAGCGAATGAGTACATCAGGCTCAGAGAGTGAAGATGAGTCGGAATCTGAAGATGAACTAGGTATATCCAAAGATCTGAACGCTATTGGTTCATTTCCCAATTTTGCATTCCCTAGCTTTTGGAGTAAACACAATACAGTACAGGAAAAGAAGACCAGCATACAGGATGCCTCACAGCAGATCAACAACGAAGAATCAGCTTTGTCAAGACGTGAACAGGTCACAAAATTCATCGATGATTTGAAAAGTGGGTTCTCATTGCAATCAGCTTTGAACAGATTCCAAACTATAAGATCAGTATTGGAAACGCAAATCGGAGAGACTATTGAAAATGGCGCTGCTCACGATGATAATCCAGAGGAAGATAACTACGAACCTCATGTTATCACAGCGGCTGTAGAGCCAAAGGAAATCCCACTCCTTGATCAAGTCATCATTCCAGAAAGTAAGGACCCTTCGCTACATCCTAAGAAAAGTAAAAAGAAGAAGAAGAAGAATAGAACAGCAGCTCATCATCATCATCATCATGTTCCTCATACCAATTCAGACCTGGAAGAACTAGCTCGCATGTCCCAAAGTGAAGCAGATCCAGAAAGTGCACTGAGACAAAAGATCAAACAGATCAGAAGATTATCAATTAGTGAAGAGGAGAAAAACAGACTCACACAGAAATTGATGATGGGTGCTCATTATGACAAGATCAGATTCGTCGATGAAAACGGTGATGAAGTGTTACAAATCACTGCAGATAGAGAAAAGAAAGAAGCGGAAGCTCTGGCTGCTGCTCCACCTCATTCCAGCGGAGAAGAGGATGAATCCGAAATGGAAGAATCCGAAGAAGAAGACGATGATGTTGTAATTGTCCACGAGGAAGACAAACAACCACTATATCATGACGAAGACACAAACACTTTAGGATGTCCACATTATCAGAGAAACTGTAAAATGGAATGTCCTCGTTGTAAGAAATGGGTTGGATGTCCAATATGCCATGATGAAACCGTCTCGGGGCACAAGTTTATCAGAGAACACACTAGACATATCATGTGCTTAAAATGTTTCAACGTTCAACACCCGACTGAATTTTGTGAAGAATGTGAAACACAGTTCGCCTCATACTTCTGTGGCAAGTGTAA
This sequence comes from Hansenula queroliae, assembly GCA_030674255.1. NCBI lineage: Eukaryota > Fungi > Ascomycota > Saccharomycetes > Phaffomycetales > Wickerhamomycetaceae > Hansenula > Hansenula queroliae. The sequence goes on from JAJLXP010000047.1 coordinate 25,383, forward strand.
ACTATACGATAATGACGATTATAAAGACATTTATCATTGTGATGATTGTGGGATATGTCGGTTAGGATTGGGACTGGGTCAAGATTTTTTCCATTGTAAAGGTTGTAATGCCTGCCTGTCAATTGAGTTACAAGATGATCATAAATGTGTTGAGAGAGCTACACAATCAGATTGTCCGATCTGTGGTGAATACATGTTCACATCGGTTAAACCCGTTGTGTTTATGTCTTGTGGACATGCGATCCATCAAGCATGTTATGAGGACCATTCAAAACATTCATACAAGTGTCCAACTTGTCAGAAAACTGTGTTGAATATGGAGGCACAGTTCAGAGTGCTGGATATGGAAATCTCATTACAACCTTTACCACAACCTTATTGTCAATGGACATGTATTGTGTCATGCAATGATTGTAATGCTAAATCATCATGTGCATATCATGTCTTGGGTTTGAAATGTGATAATTGTAAAGGTTATAACACAGTGCAGCTGAAATTGATTAAACCTGAGGAAAGCGATTATGAAAGTGATATCTCCACAGCGACAAATCAATTGAGAAGGGCTACGAATATCCGGAACTTGAGAAATGTTCCATTGAGTAGTGCACATCTATTGAATACAAACTATAACATTGAACATACGACAGTGGCACCTGTTAATGAAACACAGGAGACAAGAAACAATAACACAGAGGATGCTGGTGGTGGTGGTGGTGGTGGTGATCGTGTGTTGACATTACCACAACAATGGTTAAGCAATTTGGACAATTATGTTCAAAACATCCAGGACTCATCTTCAGATGGCGAAGAAAGTGATGATGAGCGTGATTTCTTACAAGTGAACAAGACGTTGAAGAATAACAAGTTTTTCAGAGGTGAGATATTCAGTGATTCAACACAACATGACACGGGAGACGCAGATGATGGGAAAGAGGATGATATCAGTACCAATAAGGACACAGATCAATCCAAAGTACCAAGTTTCACTAATGCGATTAGAGATTTCTTAACATCTGGATCTCTGGTGTCAATGATCAATGATATGAATAATGATAGTGATGATGAGATGGAAGACGAGTTTGAAAGTGATGATATGATTAATGGTTTGTAATGAATTTGATCTACTCTCTCTTATACCTACGTTTATAAGTAATTGTAGAATATGACGTAGATTTACGTTATATGACGACAACTATAAACAGATAAACAACCAGTGTTTGATCCAAATATCTTATAGCTTTGCGCTACCTTTAGCGTCACCAATATGAGCACCACCGTCAATTGGAATGACAACACCATTTAGATAATCAGACTCTTTAGCACAGAAAAACAAAACAACACTTTCAATATCCTTTTGGTTCCCTAATCTCCTCTTTGGGTTTGATGAAACCATGGCATCACCAAATGTTTCCAATAACCCATTAGACATCTTTGTTGGGAAGAAACCTGGTGCTAACAAATTGACGTTTATGTTTTGAGGACCTAGTTCCAATGCTAATGCTTTACCCATATGCATCACACCGGCCTTAGAGGCCAAGTAACCATATGTACCAGCTTCTAATCCACTGACAGAGATACCGGCAACGGACCCCATTATCAAGACTCTTGAAGAGTAGTCTTTAGTACCGGCTTTTTTCAATAATGGATAGAATAATTGGATTGTAATGAAGACACCTTTAACGTTCAAGTCCAAGACTTTATCAATTGCAGATTCTGGATGTTTCTCCAAAGGTTCACCCCATGATGCACCAGCATTGGCAATCAAGATATCTACTTGAGATTCCTGAGCTGCAACGGCGTCAAAGAATGTTTGAACACCGGCTTTATTTGACACATCGGCAGCGACACCAACGATCTTTGCATCTAGGCCATTGGCCTTCTTGATCCCTTCCAAGTATTCGACAGCTTCATTGACAGCTTTGGCCTTTCTGGAAGTTATGTAGATTGATTTGGCACCATTTTTCAATAGCACTTCAGCACAGTTTAGCCCCAACCCTCTGGAACCACCGGTGATTGCTACCACTTTGCCGTTAACGTTTAGTTTAGTCATGATGAGATTGTGTTTTGTGTGATTTGTGTCGTTTGTTTTGTACTGTAATGCAGTTGATGATGATTCGATATACAGTTCAAATGAGATTGATGGCTTTCAATCGGTTTAAATACTTTATCATTTGGATCACATTGATCATCAACATCTTTCCCACTAAAACGAGAAAGTGAATTTCTGCTTTAAGCGGTGATTTCTCCACAAAAAGTTTTACCGAGCTGGGAATTCCACGGGCCGAAGTCGAACTCCGCGGCTCAGAGGAGTTGCACCGTGTGGAAATGGCAGATCCTAGATTAAAGCCGATTGTAACCGAGATTATATTTCCTTATTAGGAGATATTCCGGTTTAGGTAGTTTTCGTATAATTGAATGTGCCAAAAACTACCGAATCGGGAAATAATCTGGGATTGGCAATTTTGGTCCAACAGAAAAGCAAAACGCTCCAACAGATGAGGTCAGCTATAGTTCAAATCAATTGTATTGTACTCGAAACTAATAGTATTAGAGCCCGGTCAATTGCATAGTACTGAGCAGAGATACTGATCTGATCCACTCAACACAATCATTTACCATTGAAACATTACGCACTCCTTTCGCCAAAGACCACAACAAAGAAAAACTTGCTCTTTTCTCACAACTTGTCTATTTATATTACATGGGAAATCACTTTCTAAGTACTAAGTCATAGTCATATACACACAAATGAACTCGATATCATACTTGGCCCATACTGTGGATCGAGCATTAAACAACGAATGCACAAATCCATCCCAGATTATACCTAAGGAGAATACAGAGCTGACACATAACGAATCACATGGAAATCTAATCAAAGAGCAAGGAGAAGCAACAGTGCCACAAATATGTATTGAAGATGTATCAACAACAGATACACTCAAAGAGGCAAGCTCAACTACATCCAAAGACGAGACAATTCCCTTCATTATCAAAATCATACTGTTTATCCCAAATCTGCTCATAATACGGCCTGCTCTATTTATATGGCATGTGATAACGTTTCCATTAACCCTGTTCGAAAGTCGGGCATCAACAGAGGAGACCGCAGAGCAATACCAAGAAACAACTGGACTTGACGCCAAAAACACAAATGATGAAGCCACGATATCTGACACTGAACTATCCTCTACATCACCATCGCCTTCTTTATCGCCACAAATCATTTCCAACACAACAAATACAAACACAACATCCACTATTCCCGAACTCGACGAAGAAACAGAATCATTGGCAGGAACCAGTGCAAATGCTAAATTCGATCTGAAATCACCAACATCACCTACGTCGTCATCCCTGATAAACACAAACCCAAGGATCTTCACATTTCCCAAATTCATCTTCCCGAAAAACATTGTCAACTCAAACATCAAGAAAACATTAATATTAGACTTGGATGAAACGTTAGTACACTCTTTAGCAAGAGGTGTCAGAAACTCAACTGGTCATATGATTGAAGTGAAACTAAGCAATCAGGTGGCAACTTTGTACTATGTTTACAAACGTCCTTATTGTGATTTCTTTCTCAAACAAGTTTCGAAATGGTTCAATTTGGTGATATTCACAGCGAGTGTGAAAGAATACGCTGATCCTGTGATTGATTGGTTGGAATCCGAGAGGAAATATTTCAGTCACAGATACTATAGAGACCATTGTACACTAAGAGATGGACAAGGGTACATTAAAGATTTGACTATTGTTGATAAGAATTTGAACAATTTGGTCATTATTGATAATTCTCCAATTAGTTATGCCCTGCATGAAAGTAATGCTATTTTGGTGGAAGGTTGGATTAATGATCCAAGTGATGCTGACTTATTGAACTTGGTACCGATGTTGAATGGGTTGAGATACACTACGGATGTTCGATCTATTTTAAGTTTGAAGGATGGAGAAGTTGCTTTTGAGAAGTAGATCGATTATAATGATTGATGTGAGTGCATATGATTGTCAATATAATGTAATGAGGGTATATACAAAATAGATGGATACAAATGATTATAGGATTAATGTATTAGCAATTAATATTTACCGAATTCCAAGGGATCGACACGCACTCTATATAAATTCCTAGCTTTAGTTCTGACTATGCTTCTGACCCCCTCTTATTGGCTTAACAATATGCAAATTCAAGCCGACTCTATTGCCAAAACTATGATTGCTACTATTAGTAGTTCTTCTGGACAAGATAGCACCATCAAATCTGTTACCGTTATATTCTCCACTATGCAGAGAATCAAAAGATGTATCATCTTCATCAATCTGAGACATACCACTTGTATAATTGTTTGAGAAAGACCTTGTTGTTTGATTAATTTGTGATCCATTAGAATTAAGATTAAAAGTTGAAGTTGATGATTTTTTCACTGTCACTAACCTCTCCTTGAGGAACGCCAACTTACTTTCAAAATTAGCACTTTCTTTATTTGCCTGTGCCTGTTGATCTTTAACCATCAGCTCAAGAGTTTGGATTCTCTCATTTCTGGTATCCGCGATGCGTTTGGTGGAGATCATGTCTTTCTTCAATAAATTGTTTTGATGTTCCAATTCTTCCAATTTGTCACTAAATTGGTCAAGAGTACGTTCCAATGCCATGACTTTCTGCTCTTCTAATTCCGGATCATAAGATGACATTTTAGCCATTTTCTCTTGTAGTTTGTCAAGTTTCACTTCTAACTCGATGATTCTTTGACATTTGGAATCCAAGTCTGACATTAGAGATTTGTTCACGAATGTGAGATCTTCCAACTGTTTCTGTGCAGGGGCATGACCATCTTGCAATGCTGGTGTTTGGGCAAAAATTTCTGTTAGTTTCATAACACGTTCATTCAATGATGCGATTATCATTTCAGTTTCTCTGGCGTCTTCCAATGCCTTCTCTTTCGTTGATTCGTCTTCTTCTTCCTGAGACTTCATAGCTCCTGATTTCCATAGGGCTAATTCTGTTTCCAACTCTCTATTCTTTGCTTCGTTTTGTTCAATTATCTGCTTGAGGTTTTCAATCTGTTTCATCATCTCAAGACTACTTGGTTCTGTGTTCACATGGGCCTTATTTCTGATCTTTTTGGCTCTTGAGCCGAACCTAAGAGTGGAGATAGTTTCCTGTATGTTGGACATTGCTGGGGAACAATTGATGATCAAACTTGTTCTTGAGTTACCACCAAGTGATTCTTGCAAGATTCTGGTCAATTTCGAGTCCCTGTATGGAATATGTGTTGATTTATTATCAGTTAATGCATTGATGACATTCCCTAAGGCACTTAGTGAGCTATTTATCTTTTTAGCTTCTTCCAAAGTTTGTCCAGAAGCACCAGTTTTACTGACTTTTTCACTCCCTGCCAAATCAACAAGGAACAATTTACTTCTTTTGGTTGCACCATCTGTTTGGTTCACCTGTGTTAGATCCAATTGGAAGATAGCATGGGATCTGGAAGATTCAGCATTCATCTCAGTGGAAGCAGTTGCCCTCATTTCCGAACCTTGTTTAAGGGCTCTGTATAATTCTTCAGAAGATCCAATGTAAAGTTTACTTAGATTCTTCACATGTATACCATTAGTCTTGTTCTCCTGGACAGTCAAGCTTGCAGCTGTATCACTAGGATTCAATAAATCACGAATAACCTCCATATAGATTTCCATATATGAAACACTCAAAGTGTACTCAATGTTTTCATCACCATTGGCAATGCCGTCAAATATCAGATCTGAGATTCTTGGTATTATACCTTTGGTCTCTTCTTGATCGATCGACGGACCCATCATGGTGTATGATTTTCCTGAACCGGTCTGACCATATGCCAATACAGCACCATTGTAACCTTTAAACAAATCATCAACTGTCTGAGATACAGAATATTCAAAGACAGTTTTCTGTGAACAATTCGAATCAAACACTTTATCATATGTGTAGAACTCGTTGTTTATTGAAAGGGATTCTTGGTCAACAAATGTAGCCGAGCTCGTTGCCGACGGGTCTGAAGCCAATTCAGCCTGGTTCAAAGGTCTAAATCTTGCAATAACTTTAATATTGTTCACCTCAGTGGACATTCTCTTGTTATTCCTGCTTGTAGTACCAGCACTTCTCACAGGTGTCCGATTCAGCGTCACGTCTGGTGAAGACGATGGTGGCGATATGGACAGCGTCACTGACGTAGTTGTTGTGGTCATACTGTTTCGTTGTTTCCGTTCACTTGCACTTCTTCTAACAGACGAGGACCCTTGTTTCGCAGGCGATGCCACTCTACTGGTTTTCTTTGGAGTTGATGGGAAAGTGGGACTCACTGGCGATAGCAGAGACTGTGGATTTGGACTGGCTATCCTAGTTGGATCTTGAAGGCCCATTATTATCTTTAATCTGGAATGACTGTATGGGATCGCTCCTTAAAGGGGAATGTTCTTTGATTCGTTGATGCAGTGACAGCCAAAAAAGAAGTTGGCTTATGAAGTAGATCTCCAGATTCACAGAGCGCTAGGCTTTAAGTTGACGGTATTCCCAGTATCACAGTCTATCAAACGATCAAGGCAAAGACGAGTTCAGCCGCTGTGGGTTTTGAGTAGTTGTGGAAGTGGATCTTTTTGATCTGTATTTATGATACAATAGCCGCCTTGTTTTGGTTTCCTTTGTTTTCATTTTCGCGATTTGCACATACGCGTTTATCAGGAACATTGGTCAAGACTCAATAAGGAATGTGCTTTATGTATCAGAGGAATCTATTGATAATCTACAGATAATATTAGTGGAAATGTGTCAAGTGAACTCTATGTATTATTTTGTTTATTTAATTTCAACGTTGTAGACGACAAAAGGCTCGTACTCTGGGTCGACCAATGAAGCGTATTCGTGCAATGAAGAATCCTTTTGCACTTTCCCCTTCTTATCAACAGAGAAGGCATTACCACCTAGGTAGCCAAATTCTTGGAAAAGCTCTTCTCTAGCCTTGGCTTCACTCTTAGCGTTTGGTAATTTGACAATGGTGGAGCTGAAGTCAGGTGGTAACCCATATCTCAAGACACTTTCAACAAAGACTCTAATGGCTTTCAAATGGAACCAGTTGGAGACAATGTCAGAGTATGCCACTTTGGCACCTCTTAGCAATTCGTTTCTCAAACGGTGTTCAGTTTGAGCAGCAATGTTGTGTTCTTCTTTCATCTCATTCAATAATTCTTCAGAGTAAACGAAATCTCTTGGGATGAACTTTCTTTCACGTAACTGCTGAGAGAATTCTGGAATGTATTTCTTGAAAAGGGTGACACTGTAAAGGTGGTAATCATGATCAGATGTTATTAGTGTAGCACTTCTTGGAACAACATATTGAGCCAAAGTTTCATAGGTGTTGAGGAAATCTTTTTGTAAATTTTTTGGAACAGCAACCAAGACTGTTTGTAAGTGATCTGATCCCAAGACAAAATCAGAGGCTTTAACAACATCATGTAATGATTTGACTGAAAGGTCACCGCTTTGTTTCTTTTCAGCTGCTAGCAAGTTTGACTTGGCAGTGGTATAATTTGTATAACTTGTTCTCAAATCAGCATCTAATTGGAAAGCTTGCTGAGAGATTGTGGCGATAAGGTCTTTCAAGGATTCAGTAGTCTTGAATTTACCAGTTTTCCATTGGAATTGTTCCAAGTAGTCAGTGACAAACTTATCATCAACCTTCTTGGATGAATTCACCAAAGGTTGGTTATTATCGTATAAACTTGATAGGACTTCGACAGCTTTAGCAACGGAGGCAGCTAATTGCTCGTCAATCTTGGCCAATTCTTCACTTTGTAAGACCAATTGATCAAGAGTACCAATCTTGAAACTTGGGATTTTGAATTGGCTGACGACAGATTTACCAGTCAATAAGTTTCTTTCCAACCATTCCGTGCTGCTGATTGTTGGAGCAGATTCTGGAGCAGCCTTGGATGGCAATGAGACAATGAGGTAGTTGGCAGTGGCTTCGGACATTGGTGGTTATCTTCCCTTAATATTAGCCCTTTGTCAGTGTCTCTTGATGTCATGTTATACAGCCAAATTCTGTAAGTACCTTTGAAAACGCTCCTTAGCAGCGCCTGAAAACCGGGCAACGGGCAGCTGATAATGATTATGTAATAATTAAGCTTTGATTATGTAAGTCAGATGTGGTCCGGACCGATGCTCAAATTTTTTTTTTCTATGCGCTACAAAGTTGATTTAAGTACGAAGCGTGATGCTTTAAAGTGGAACATTTTGTACTGGAAGACGAACACACTGTGGAAGATTTGGAGATGAGTTCTACTTTGGAAGTATGTAATGATGACATCTTTAGACTACCGAGGTGAATGGAGGGAAAGATCCGCTTATCCTCGCTCAATCTCGACAGATCTTGTGCAATGTTTAAATTGTAAGGTATTATACTTCTGGGAAATATACTAACAGCATGTTTCTGCTTCTAGGAAAGACTAAAGAACAATTCAAGCGCCTTTGATGGTCTGCTATCATTGATACCTGCTAAATACTACTATGATGAGGATACACAGAACCAATGGAAGGCCAAGAAGCAGACTAAAGAAGAAGCTAGAGAGGCTAAGAGAGCTAAACTAGACCCATCCCAATCAGGCTCCAATGAGAAAAGTGGGACCGCCTCGGAAGTTTTGAAGCAAAGAGCCGCTACTGCAAAGCCAGTTGTGTTACCAGGTCAAAAGAAGCAACCTGTTGAAGAAGAAGAAGAAAGTAGTCAAGGTGAAGATGAAGAAGATGAAGAGGAAAGTGATGAGGAAGAAGTAAATGAAACTGAACCAGAAGCCAAACCTGCACCAGCCGCTAACTCAAAAGCTAAACAAACAAAGATTAACAAAAAGGATGAAGCTGCTAAAGTCAAAAGACAGCCAAAACAAGATACATCTGAAGAAGAGGGTGAAGAAGATGGTGACATAAATGTTATCTTTGATGACGAAGGGAATGAAGTTGAATTGCAAAAGGAAGCTGAAAGAAAAGAACAAAAAGAAGCACGCAGTAAATCGCCTGCTTTAACTGAAGAGGAAAAGCAAAAGAAGGAAGAAGCTGCTAAGGCTCTAAGGGAAAAATTAGCTGCCAGAATCAACGCATTGAAAGAAAAACGTAAAGCCATTGGTTCCAAAGCCGCTGGTGCTCCATCTTCAAGAGAAGCCATTTTGGAAGAACGCCGTAAGAAAGCTGAACTTAAAGCTGAACAAAAGAAGAGAAAGTTACAAGATATGGAAAATGATAGCGAAGATGAAGAGGAAGACGAAGATGAAAGCGATGATAACAGTGATGACGACGGTATGAGCGCCGACAACGTTTTATATCAAAACATAAAGTTCAATGATGATGAACGTACCACATCTGATCTATCCAAATTGAGAAAAGCTCCAAAGAAGAAAGGTCCAGCAAAGAAAGATTTGAAAGCTCACTTGAAAATCCTAGAAGCTAAGAAACAAAAATTATCACAACTAGAAGATTCCAAGCAAAAGGAAATGAAGGACAAGGATAAATGGAACTCTGTTATCGCACAAGCTGAAGGTGAAAAACTAAGAAATGATGAAAAGTTGTTGAAAAAGGCATTAAAGAGAAAAGAAGCTCAAAAGAGAAAATCAGAATTCGAATGGAAAGAGAGAAAGGAAACTGTGCAAAACTCCATTAGCGCTAAACAAAAGAGAAGAGAGGAAAACTTACAAATCAGAAAAGACAATAAAGGTCTCAAGCGTAAGAACCAGGCTAAACAAAAGAGAAAATTCAAAGGTACTGTCGTTCCTAAACGTGCTGGGTTTGAAGGTCGTAGATCAAGAAAGTGATCAGTATATTTGTTTTTATGGTTCATTCATGTCTGTGTTTGTTTGTTGATTTGTTTTTTCGGTTCTGAAACTCTTAGATCATGTTGTGCTATATGGCAAGGGTTTAAACATTAAAGAAGAAAACTGCATATTATATAAAAAGTTAATGTTTATGTATTGTATTATGATCTTATAATAATAAAGAATTTGGGGCATATATAGTTAACACAGATCGATGTAGTACTCATTTTACAACTCGGAACTTTCACCAGTACCTGCATATTTGGATCTTGCTCTCAGTTTCGGTCCGTTCAAGTAGAACAATACAGGGACTGCAATCAAACAGAATGTTATTCCAGCAAGGATCGTGGACCCCCAGGCAACAGGGAACTTCTTTGTAGATAGGTTTTTGAACATTGCTCTTCCAAACAGTGGGAAGAATCCACCAACTGCTCTCATGAAGGCATTACTGGCAAAAGCAGATGCGACATATCTATAGAAAGACATTGCGACATAGTTAAGCAATGACTGAAATAAGAAGATTCCAGCAATCCCATAAAGTGTTGTACCAACTAGCGTACCAAACCAGTGGGTAGTCGTTGTCGCTGACCATCCAAAGATCAAAAGAGCGATGGGTAAAATGATACTTCCAGCAATGGCAATTGGTACGAAAACTTCTGGGTGAACAACTTCTTTTCTGAGTAATGGATTTGTATAGTATTTGAAAGTGAAGCAAGTGTAGAACATCACACCAATGATAGCACCAACAACCATTGGAAGGTAAGTGGCAGAGCCAGCTACCAGCGAGAAATGGCGAACCTCGATATAATAGTAAGGGAAAGCTTCGAAGAACAAGTACATGGTGGCATACAACATTGCAATGTAGATGTTGATCAAGGCAACGACTGGTTCGAATACCCCGATCTCAATTGGTCTCCATAAAATCAACATTAACCACCGTCCAATGGATGTCTTACCTTGGTTTTGATCTTGTCCTTCAACAATGATATTCTCATTCCCGGTCAATCGACGTAATCTCTCTGCTTTCCTAGCAAGGATGAAAGGTGCATAAGTCTCTGGCATCAACGTCGCAAAGATGAGACATAACACACCACCTGCAATAGCCAAGAACCAAAAGGACCATCTCCAGGTGTGTGTTCTCAATTGTAGACCTGCACCAATCAATGATGAAACAGAAACACCCGCGTATGCTGTGATTCCCCATAAAGCCAGTCCGATGGGCATATATGGTAATGGGCTTAAATCAGCGAATGTTCCACCACCGATACTAGCCACTGCTGAGACAAATATTCCACCTAGTAGTCTTAACACAATCAATGAAGCTATGTTTTTAGAAAGAGCAGTTGGGATCTGTAAGATTGTAAAGATAACTAGGGTAGGAAAGTAGATCAAGTTTCTTCCGATTCTATGATCCTCTGAGAATGCAGACAGTAATAAAGGGCCAATACCATACCCAAATACAAAGAAACTTAAGACCAGAGTTGCCTTAACGTGATCAACGTTCAGGTCTTCTTCTAACTGTGTCAGTCCCGTTGTAAAAGCGGCAGATCCAACATAGACAAATGCTGATAATATTGCTGTAAAGCATGCAATGAAAGCCTTGGCTGGTAGAGGCCAATTCTTTGGATCTTCTGGGTCGTCATCTCCATCAAATGTAACGATGATGGATTCGGCTGATGTTTCATCCATTGAAGGTTTCTTCTTAGCATCCGCTTTGGTTTCCAAGTCACTGCAAGATACTTCAGAACAGCTGGATTTAGTGCATTCTCCTTGTTTGAGATCAATTCGATATTTTTGAGGAACAACATAGTCTTCTTGTTCCTCCTTGTAGTTCAATATCTTTCTGCCTGAGAGACGGTATAAGAGTCTCCCAAAAAGACTTCCTTTGACTAATAGCTTCAATTGCGACATTACTAGTTGTAAATGTGTCTTCAAAGGATTGTAAATCGATAGGTAGTTGCACTCGATGCTAAGAGAGGTTGCAACGAGCTTTTATAGATGTAGAGTATCCATACTACATTACTAATAGAATAGCGCCAATCATTAAGTTTATTGTAGTAAACACCATAGGACCCCACCAGTGGTTCCCTTTTAGGCAGAAACAGAGTAGGTTCAGGACAGAGATTAAGTTCAAGTGATGACAAATATGACGGATTTAACATACTGAAATAAATTAGCATCGCCTTAACAACATCAAAACGCAAGCAGTTGACTCACTTGATTAGAAATTTCATATCGCATTTTACCTGGTAGCGCGGAATAATTGTTGGTTGCTCGCAGCGGTACGTTTAAGATAGCTTTCTCACATCTCAGATCTCAGTATGATGCCTTTATCACGTTGAATAAAGTGTCTGCCACGTACTTCTGTGCCAATAGTACAGCATGCGCGAATGTGTATTTTTTTTGCAAAGAGATGAGGTAGATCTGAGAGGTCTTGAATACTTTCAGTCAACGGAAGAGCTGGTAAGATAATTTAACAGCTAAGAAACTAAGGCATCATCTATGTCAAGCCAGTTAAAGCTACCCTCGACTCTCAAGCTCCATAAGTTGCTGAAGCTACAATACTATGTCCCGTTGATTAGAAGTCGGCCTCCAAATAAGCTAACTGTGAGGAAAACACCATTGTTGAAGACAAGAGTGAAATCACAGCCGATTCCCAAACGATATGGTAAATCAATTGTTGCTCAGTTTCAAAGGATCGATGATAATTTGATGAAAGAGAAGAATATCAACATGGAACATAATCAGCGATTAATGGACAAGATGCAAGAGAAAGAAATGAGGTCCAAAGGTAAAATCACAACCGCTGAACACGTCGAACAACAAAGAGCTGCGCTGTTGAACATTTACAAATTTGGGTCCAAGACATACAAAAGATTCGCAGCACATGTTAAGAAAGTTGAGCAAATGACCAATTTAGAAGAAATCAGATTGGCAAATTTTGATTTTTTCCTTGCAGAGGCCAAATTGGAATCCACAACTCCCAACAATGGAGACTTGATGACAGAGAAGTATTTCAAAAGAGTTTCTGAATCAAGTTCAACTAGTGAAAACGAGAGAGTGCATGTGTTACAAAAAGCCATGGAAAAAAATGTGGGTATAGCACCTCAAGGGACAAAACATAACTCAATTTCTGCCCTTTTTGAAATCACACAAAAATTATTGGAATCAGGTGCACTTTTGAAAGTTAGAACCTCTGCATACTTGGAACTTTTCGAAATCGTGATACCTATTAATGAAATACCAGAAGTCAGAGCCAAATTTTTAGTCCTTTTGGGGAGAATCTTATACAAGTTGACCGGTTTGAAACATATGAGAAAAGATAGAATTGCATCATTAATCACATGTATGATTGGCACACAACAATATGGTGATGCACTTTCACTATTAGAAGAGTTCACAAATGACTCTGTCATTTGGCTCAAGTTGAAAGTCTTGGTGTATGTTGGTATTGGGAACCTTTATGAAGCTGAAACAATTGCCACCGAGATCAAGAGGAAATGTAAAGTGAGATTCATTCATGGTGATTTATACATGGCTTTCATTCAAAGATATCTTTTTGGTGACAATTATGAAAGATTGGAAGAGTGGAGGAAAGAATTTGAACAGATGATTGAACAACGTGGATTCTCCAATGATATGAAGTTGATTGCAGATTTCCATGATACACCAGATGAAAGATCCAAATTGGAATACCTTGGCCAGTTTGGTCCTATTGGTAAAATCTCATATCAATTGTTATTGGGTTGGTACTTGGCCAAACCTGCTTTAAGTGATAAAGTTCCAAAGATGATTGAGTTTTATCTTGCACAACCACATACCAAGACCCATGACCTTGATAAGATCTTGGCCTCGTTTAAATATGAACTTTCTGCCAAGGTGAAACCACAACTTGAACAATTGACCGATAAGGGAGCAGAAAAGCATTTGACTGCATTTGTGGAAAAAATGCGAAAGGAAGATCCATTGGGTGCACAACAAGAGGAGTTCTTAACTGCCATTATGAAAGAGATGGCAGCCATTGGTGGGCTCAATAGCGTCATTTACATTCTTGAGAGTGTGATTAAACAGAAGAAAAGACCAACTCCTGAACATTTCAATATGTTACTTGAGGCATTGTTGAGAAGAGGTGAGATTGAAAGGGCTTTCAAAGTTTTGGAGACATTAGAGGATACACATCATAAATTGAAGAATGGGGACATAACTGATGCTGAGCAATTGATTCCGCCGGTTAAATCACAGCATTATGCAACTTTTTTGATACATTATTCTCGCAAAAATGATAACATGTATTATGAAATTATAAAGAGATACCAAGACAACATGTTTGGCTATGATGCGACAATCTTGACACAGATCCTCAAGACATTGGTTTATCAACGTAAATTCAAAGAGGCATTCGAATACATTGATAACATCTTACTGAACAATATCCATCTTCAATTGGAAAACAAGGAAGGTTCATTGACTGAACTTTACTCTACAATTTGGTTTTGTATTAAAAAGGTTCAAGTTTCCAATGATCCTCAAATTAAGAGTTCTGTTTCATTACCTGATTTGAAATTTGTCTTTATGAAGATGGTCTACGATAAAGTCATTCCAACTACACGTTTGTATGATCGAATCATTCAGGCATACCTCTATGAAAAGGATTACTATGCTGTTATTTGTGCCCTGCAATATATGGGTAAGATCCATAGAACAAGGCCACACAAGTACACTCGTGATAAGATCCGGGAACTTTCGGTTTTCGCCAGATATGTACCAAATGCTCAATCTCAATTACCACGTATGAAACCAAGTTTGAGATTCAAAATCCAGCCAATGAATAACAGATACTATGAGGCTTATGTTGGATTGAACGTTGAAGGTGCAGTGTCTAATAAGAAGACATTTGATCCATTTGCCCCAGGAGGAGGTGATGATTCACAGATATCGGCACCTGATCCAACACAAGTAAGCGTCACGAAACCTGAAGATGATGAAATCACAAGGGCTTACAAATATCTCGTGACACAGATGATGAGAATTGTGAGAGCACAATACGAATACAAACGTGAGGACCTGGTCAGAGTACATCAACAGTTTGGTTTGACGTATGAGGCGGATAAGATTGTTAAAGAACATGATGAATGGTTCAAGACTAAAGGTAAGAGTACATGGGAAGTATTTGTGGAAAACACCAAGACTTTGAAGACTATGAACCCATTGCCAACTATTGATTTTTCAGAGGAAGGTGAAGATGAGAAATAGATATCGCAGGATTCCCATTTCATGTAAATATATAAGACAAATTGTTTTTAATGACTGAATTAATAGATTAATGATTATGTATATAGAGCTAAGTGGTCTGTAGAACGCATTCGCGATTATTGCAGGGTAACAGTTTTCGCGAATTTCTCATGTCAGATTTGCACGTGACTTTTGGGGTCATACAAACGAAAGTGCAATCAAGATGTTAAAGGGCAAATTAATATATTCCAATATTCTACTCAATTGGATTGATAATTGAACTACAAATCAATCGATAAGAAGGAAGTCTATTTAATCAAACAATGTCCAACGCACAACCAATTGACGAATCCAAACTCTCCCCACAGGAATTGAAACTATACAAACTATATGGGAAACTACCATCAAGAAACGAAGTGCTAACACATAAGTTACAAGAACGTAAATATTTCGATAGTGGTGACTATGCCCTTAAGCAAGCCGGTGTTAAAGATATAAACACTAGCAATTTGTCCAATAAGCATTTAACTCCTCAGGAGATTTTGAGGATTAATAGAGGTTCCATTAGTGGCACATCTGGTCGCAGAGGATCCACTTTGGAGAATGAAACCACGTTGGATGATAATAATACTAAATGAGCAGAATGATTTGTATTTGAGATGCTTTGATTTGACATGTTTGGTGTTTTTTATTTCTTGAGATTTTGACAGATTAGGAATTGAATTGAGTCAAATGAATACTTTTGATGGTGGCGAAGTGTGATATTGTACACTTCTTCTTGCCCTGTTTTTAGAGCTTTCCCTGCTGAAACTCTGATGAAGTTGTCTATACAGTTACACATAGCTGAATAGCTGCACAATTTATATATTAAATGTTACGTTTTGCCTACAAGGATTTTCATGAATTGTATATAAATATTTTAATCTGTAGTCAACGCAATATGACACTCTCCATATACTATACACTCTTTCCTCAATTCCACAGTGACATTGACATTTCTTCTGTCTATTCAAATAAATATCTTCCAATTTTCCCAAAGATGATCAACCCAAAGAAGAAGAAATTCCCCAACCATAGCATAATAGCAGTAAATTCCAAATCTTGGTACCAATTGGCAGGCAACCCTTCAAAAACGACAACGGAGAAACTAGCCACACTGGCCACAGCAAAACTAGTTATGAACCCAGTGATGGTCCCATCCAATAATAACCACATACATGGATTTAAAAAAGTCCAAGCCATCGAAGCCTGGAACGAAGAGATCCATTCGATACGACGCACTGCAAAAGCGACACCTAGAAAAGCCACTGCAGCTCTCACAATGGACGCAGTATCAATTCCCAGGCCTTTCTTATCGGTTTTTTGTTGTTTAAAGATATACCTATCGGATAAAGGCAACACTAAGCCAAACACTATCCCCTCCAATGCCTGGATGGACCAAGTTGGTATGAAATCGTGGAACACGAGTTTATTACTGAGCTCGAGCCCGATATTCAATGGTTTAGCGGCTAGTTCAGGGACAAGAATATGATTATCATGGATGTGTTGACCCAATTGGTTGAAAACGATACCGAGGGAGCCTAGCACCACTAGGCTTGCAACTAGGCGAGTTGAAGATAAGTGTGGTTTAGCCAAGTGGACTGTTGACTCATCATGGGCTGTTTTCTGCTTTTGGAGGGCGATGTTGCTGTCTAGAGAGTTGTAGATTTCATTGTCATTGTTATCATTGGTGATTTCGTCATTGTCGTAGATGCTGTATAGTGGTGATTTGTTGACATCTGAGTCGACTTCTTGTACTTCCTGCGAGGCCATGATCTTGATTTTGCTTTTGCTTAGCTAGAATATATTCTTTCTGTTTGATTTAACTGTTAAGTTGTTGTTGTTGCCTTTGGAATGGACAATAAATTTCATCGTTCAACGTTTTGCAATTTATAGGAAAAGCCTTAGAAATGATCTCGGATGATCAGCTGGTTGGCGCCGCAGCGGGCGACTTACGAAAGTACATCAAATATTAATGGGAATTAATAATAGTGTATTATTCTATATGGTGACTATATGATGATTATATCTGTCTGTAGTGCTTTAGTTTGTCTTTGCTTTACCGAAAACGAGCGATGTCAAAGGCTTGTGAATAGCATTAGTTATCAAATAAAACATAAAAGCGACCAAAGCCACTATGGAGAATATGACAAATCTCTCATTATCACTAACGTTTAGGAAAGGATAAGGGTACGAAGCAGGTGGTTTCACTAGGATGGATAGTAATAACCAGTATCCGAATGCCAATATGGTAACGATGGCTAGGACGATTGTGGTTGGTAAGTTGAAATTTGACAATTTGTTAAAATAGTAGTCTAATGATAAAAACACAATTGGGAACAAATGGATAGCTAGATCTATTCTCAGTGGGATAAAAGCCTTTTTCTCCACAGTCTCCATTGGTATGATCAAATGGACAAAGAAAAGTTTCAAACTCCAGTATATCAAAGCGACAATAGTCTCCAAAGTGGTAGCAATGGCATTACAATAAACATTCACGGTTTGGAATGACTTTGTAGGCAAGATTATCGTTAACAGGTTCGATAATATGGTTATGATGGTCACAAGCAGTGATAAATTAGTCAAGAATTGGAAATGTCCCGCGTCTGCTAGTTGTTCCGGTAATGGTAAGCTCATCACGTTGATGTATCCATAGAGACCTATGGCGAGCCCCACAAGGTTATAAGTGAGGTATGCTGGAGTGCTCCATCTGTTGATCCTTGTCTGTGTCATGTTGGATACTGATGGTGTTGCTGTTGTTGAAGTTGTTGAAGTTTGGGAATTTCCATATCTTTATACTGTTTTAAAGATGCCGAATGAGTTGCTTGGGACATCGCCGGACCGAGCCGGCCTTTGGAATATTTGGGCTAAAGATTCTGGAAAGCACTATAATCGATTATGAGGTAGAAAGACTACGGGTATTGGATAAATGAGATGGATATTGTCATTGTATTGAATTAAGTTGTAGTGTGATCTTTAGCGGTTCTTTAACTGCGCTAGCTCGGAATTTGAGATGGTTCCGTTTTGGAATTGTGGGACCCTATCACAAAATCTGAGTAGAAGTAGTAATGAGTGATGAGATGAAAGAGTAATAGTGGTATACCTTAGAATGTTGAGAATTTGTAATGAAACTCTAGTCTTAGTGTGCTTATACTGTGAAATTTCATTATGCGATTATTGGTGTATCAATCTTAAATATCCTCTAGAACACAACAATGGGTACCAAAGATCAAATTATTGTAACAGCTTCATGAAGAGAGATCATTAATTTAGCCCTGGACGACTCTTCTTAATCTCATACCAACAGTATCACCATTATTAACAACCCGATAGCAGCTATTACCATTGGCACTTTATTCAAATCAACATCATACTCGAATTGTACAGCATCAAATATTCTCCTGTGTGATGACCCACTAGTGGATGAACCTGTTATTCTCTGTACTAGTTGTGAGATGTACCTTGTTATATATCCCATTCTATCACTTGATATGACCAGTTTGAGCATGATCAATAGTGCTAGTGCCTGGAGTAGTAGTTTGTACTCGTTGTAAAAGATTCCCACTGTGGAACTCTCAGTCCTGGACTCTTCCTTGTTGCTTGGAGTGGTCATGAGTGGTTAATGTCTTGAGAATGATAGAGTGGTATTCTCCCTATTGTGCTATTGGGTCCTTTTCTGCTCTGCTGTTGTGTGGTGCTGTCTCTGTTTTTATATGGTCAAATTGTTCAATTCTTTCATCATCAACAATCGAGATCAATTACAATGAATAAAGCACACAAACACAGAACAACAGCAACATGACAACAAATATAACAACTGACAATACAGTAAATGTAAGTAATCAAATACCACACTCCGAGGCTCTATATAAATACACTAGAACCTCCTTAAATAGGATCTCAATTATTAGTATTATTATACAACCACTTCTTCACTTCGCTATTCGTGTCTTTACCACTCAGCTCCACATACTTAAATCTTTCTTTCTAGGGGTCAATCAACATCAACATCAAACATAATCATACTACAACCAAATAACAACAACAGCAATCACCAAGTCATGTCAGGTGGACCAGTGCCAGTCTACAAGAAGTACACCCAGGGCTCCCGCGGCATCTGGGAGAAGATCAGACAGCTCCTAGTCCTCGTCCCTAACCGTTCCAGTGGGAACCCCATCGTATCCCACTACAGAGTGCCACCTCCAGGTTCAGCAACACAGGCTAAATCATACGAAGACCCATGGACGATCCCATCTGGTGATATCCAGAATAATCTGTACCTAAACAGAGACCACCGTCGTAACTATCCGCGTGTTTCAGCATTGGATCAGACTAGAGTCGCTGGATTGTTGACATTGGGCTCAGCAAGGGACCCAAAAGTCTCCATTGGGCATGCTGGTGATAAAGAATTGCAAGTCTATACAGGTGATGCTAAAGTCTACTTGTCCACTGCTCTAAATGAACTGGATAAACAAGTTGTTTCGAAACAAGTTTTGGGCGTGGATGGTGTCGTTGTGGCTCCAACTTTAGGGTTCACTAGTAAACGGACTATCAAATTGGTGGATAAGGCAAAGCATGGCATGTATCCTGAACAGTATCCATGCAGAATATTCAACTACTACTGATCTATTGATCTATTTATTACTTATTTATTCATCTATTATTTATTACTTATTTATTACTACAATACACAGATTCAACATCTTATATTAACACTATCAATGCCTCCGACTCTGACCCAGAGCATATCCAGCACTGAAACTCAGACTAGCCACTATACCAAACAACACAATCTGATTCGTATACTCAACCCCTTTCCACCATTGACATTGTTTACTCTTTCTTATTCTCTTTCGACTCATAGATGAGTTTGATTTAACATCCTCAGACTCTGTGGAAAACATGGCAGACGAAGCATTAGACAAGTCCATGTGCTTATACTTGGTCTCTCGTGATAGAATTGTGGTTAACGATGTGTTCAAATCATACTGATCGTGTTGTTGTTGTTGTTGTTCAAGGGTATGTTTCGTATCAGCTCCCACGTCGAAATTGATCTTTTTGGTATCAACGTTCTTATGAAACCAATGACTTTGAGTATAACCTTCGTTCAATATCACTGTCTTGCTACCATCATCACTGTCGTCTTCAGAATCATCGCCATCATCTTGTTGTGCTTGTTTATCCAAATCTATCCATGATTCTATAGCTAAGACTATTAGTATAAGATTCCCATGATAAAATAGAGTGATTTAACATACCCTCCACTGACTGTAGCTGCTCACTCTCGTAGCCAAACACATTGGACTCTTCCAAATCGTGAGGCGTCGTGTTGAGATACGCTTCCCTTTCAGCGTTATTGCTCCACTTGAGCAAATCGGATCTGTTATACTTGTCCATTAGATTACAAGTCCACTATAATATGTCACGTTATCCAAATATCTCAGAAATATCCAATAAGGAATCGTATCTAGTGCTGTAATGTACTAGGTTAATTAAGCTTACCATTGTTCCTCATTCGGTCTTTGTTTTTTGACACAAAATAACCTATATAAACATGGGGGTATAAACATATGACTAATTCCTTACTAAATCAACATAACAATATACATGTATATTCACTAAATCTAACTAATATTAAAAGCCTCCTTCGAGGCCTTGTTGCGATAATCAGCATAGTACCCCAACACAGCCTCATCATTACTCCTAACATCTCCATCACCTATATTATCCCACTGTGACGAGCTCTTATGTCTCCCCACGACAATAGTCATCCCAGCAGGATAGGACTTGATATCAACATGTTCATATTTCTCCTCTCCTTTAACAGCAAGGTTATAAATGGACTCGGCAGCACGTTCACCTTGTGCATAGGCACCTCCTGCAGTCTTCACTATAGGTAAATTCACAATATCACCAATGGCAAAGACATTCTTGTACCCTTTAATCAATACATCTGTCTCCACCATAACTTCACCTTTCTTTGTATCAATCGAATCTTGGAAAAATGGTAATAATGGCTGAATGTTATTCGAATGCGAATTACACCAATAGTTCAACTCGGAATGAATCACTTCACCCGTTGTAGTGACAAGATCACCATTAGCCTCTTCATGCGCAATTCGAGTGTTTAATCGCAAGTCAATACCCAAGTCTCTGACATGTTTTTCAACATCTTTTTTGAAATTTTGGGAGGCATACACTTCTGGAGGGATAAAACTATGTGGATGCACTAGGATAACGTGTTTCTCAGGTCTTTCCGCCTTGATCTCACCTGCAATCTCAATACCTAGTGCACCACCTCCAATAACGGTGATGATTTTGGCAGGTTCGATCTTCTCTTTAGTGGCACTCATCTCTTGAACATACTGTTCCTGAGTTTGGCCCTGAGGATCAAAGGGCCATGGTCTTTGACGTCCCGTGGAGAAGACACAGTAGTCGAATGATAATTGCTTGATTTGGTCAGATCCGTTCAATTGATAGTTGACTTTGGTGTTATCAATGAACGAAGTGCATTTCCCCTGGATGTATTTGATTCTCAAGTTATCAGGATACTCAACATTACTCTTTGCTTGCAACATCCTGTGCTTAAACTCTTCATCACTAGTTTCAACTTCGTTATACCTAATATTGAAATTCTCAGCGTTCAAATACGACTCAGCAGCAAACTTCAAGTCGATGATAGCCAATGGGATCCCCAACACATTGATGAAGCCTGCTCTAGGATCCATTATAACCAATTCAACATTCTTCGTAGGTTTATTCTCCAAAAACAGTGTTATGAATCTCTTGATCGAGGCCAGCCCTCCAAAAGATCCACCAACGAAAAGGATTCTCGTACCGAATAAAGTCATCTTGTCTATATCGTCGTAACCATCACCATCAACCACCATACTAATACTTCCCATCTCTTCTTTATATATATATACCTTGATAATAGCCCAATGCTAAGCCCAGTGAATAAAAATTGCGGGCCTGGCGCATTTGCGGCTCTTTTGGGAAGTAAAGCCGGGTGCACCATAAGATCAACGAGATAACACCCAGAAATTGCATGTCAAATAAATGAATAATGAAGCTGGGAGTTCAAGTGTTCATGGGTTTAATGTCTGTTTGGGCTATGTACATGGAATTCCTCACGGACTCAGTGGGTTTAAGAATCAATCCATATATGCTCATCGGCTTTCGGAGTACAATACTACAAGAATCTCTAAATGCAACATCGTATCAAAATTAATCACTAATATTCATCAAGATCTTCGTAGACGCAGTGCAATAATCAACATAATACTCCAACACCCCTTCGTCATCCATCTTCACTAACCCTTCACCGAAATTATTATACTGTGTCGTGGTCCGGTGTCTCCCCACCACTATAGTCATCGCAGCTGGATAGTTCTTCAAGTCAACACGATCATACTTCTCCTCGTTACGTATGAGGATGTTGAACAATGAGTTGGCCACTTTCTCACCTTGACCATATGCTCCACCGGCGGTTTTAATCACTGGTAAGTTTACAATGTCACCTATGGCATATATGTTTTTCAAGTTTTTAACCTTCATGTTGGTATCCACCATGACTTCCAATGTTTTGGCATTAATCGATTCAACAAAGATAGGTAATAAAGGTTCGATATTGTTTGTATGGAAATTACACCAATAGTTCAATTGTGATTGGATTATATCACCCGTCGTGGTTAATAGATTCCCATCTTCCAATTCTCTCTCCACTCTAGTGTGTAGTTTCAAGTCAATGCCTATATCCAACACATGTGATAGGATCCCCTTGCGAAAATTTCTGGAGGCATCACGTTCAGGTGGTAAGTATTCATGTGGATGGATCAATATGACATGTTTCTCTGGATATTCTGCCTTGATTTCACCAGCGATTTCAATCCCTAGAGCTCCGGCTCCAATCACACTTATGGTTTGTGCTGATTCGATTTGGTTCTTGGATCTTTGCATCTCAAGTACAAAACTCTCATGTGTTATACCCAATGGATCGAAGGGCCATGCTCGCTTCCTACCTGTCGCATAGACACAATATTCAAAGCATAGTGTTTTCGTTTCCGTTGAGCCCTGAAGTTGATACGTTATTGAATTATTATCTGTGAATGAGATGCATCGGCCCTGGATATATTTGATTTTCAAGTTCTCTGGGAATTCCAAGTTGACCTTCGCCTCTAATAATTGTTTCTTTAGCGATTCATCCAGGGTTTCCACTTCGGTGAACCTGATGTTTAACTTATCCAAGTCATAATAAGTATCCGATGCAAATTTCTGATCCACAATGGCTAAGGGGATCCCCAGGATATTGATGAACCCTCCTCTTGGCTCCAAAAGTACTAGTTCCACGTCTTTTTGTGCCTTGTGTTGAATGAAAAGGGAGATGAACCGTTTCAATGATGCCAGTCCTCCATAGGACCCTCCCACATACAAGATCCGAGTGCCGAACTGTGTCATTTTGAATCCTTTTTTGGCAAGATCGAGCCCTTTCCTTTATTCAGTTCCTACTTCTTCCTTATGCGTATGCTTTGATACTGGTTATTCTCCTTTGCTTCCAGTGGCTCTCTGATCTTGATCCGAGCTTCCTTTGATAATGCGGTGAGATTTAATAGATAACTTTCAACAAAAACCCGTGAAAATGTGTGCTTCTCGGAGTCAACTGAGTTCACAATCTGAGACGTAAGCACTCTTTAGCTATCTTAATGAATACCTTGTAGCAGACTTGTGCTCTCGTGGTTATAAAGAACTAAATTATCAATGTCAAGAGTTGCCAACTGCTGGAACTCCAGTGACAGTACGATAAAATTGGCAAAATGGGCCACTACGGCTTTTGCACCGAATGAGGAAAGAGGCCTTTCTTTTCTTAGCACACGGAAAAGACTTCGAAAAGGGTCCTAAAAGCAGTGGAATAATTAACTTGAGGTTTGCATAATTAATAAATTATGGACTGTGTATGGTGTTTGAGGGTGTGTATTGGGTGTACTGAATACGAGGTGGAGTGGTTAAAGGGCATATCGGAGGTCATTTCAATGATCTCAACAGGTCAAATATGTAGCCATGAGCACTATACCCAATGATACCCAGACTTATTATCATACCCAAGTTTGGCAGTATATCCTTCGGGATGAATAGAAGTGTTGAGCTTATAACTATTCATTATTGTTAGTATCGACTCATCTTAATGTATACAGTATGGGAATAGACTTACGAATCTTTGCCTCGACTTGATGATCAGAGTGCATAAACTCAATATCCTTTGTGTAGCAGTCGTACTTGACTTCCAAGTACATGAATAAACCAGTTTCATTATGTGGATCAATTGTTTCGAAATCGAAATGAATGATCTTTATAGGGTCCTATTCAATTGTGTTAGTATATAAGCTCAATTCCATAGATGTGAGGAAGTTACTCACCAATGCACTCCATGAGAACCTAGCGTTATAGAAGCCGTGTTGATCTTCAGGATCAATCTCGTACCATGTTTGCAAATGCTTTCCAGAATTGGGTGATGGAACAGTTATCTGGATATCATTCACTTGATCTAGTTTCAATTTGGGGTATTTTGACACGCTATTTTCCACTGTTGAGTCCCTGGGTATCTGGAAATAAAAGGCCTCCGTGTTTGCATTGACGTTGATACTGAGCACCAGCAATAGAACAATCCACTTGATCATCGTTCCTTGTGATCTTTTCCAATCGTTCTCAATTAAATTCTCAAGACGTGAAAACATTATAAGTTTATACCATTCGCGACCATTGCAAATATACGAAATCGCATCATCACCAAATCCTAAACTCAACTACAAAGAAAATGACAGAACCAGCACCGGGAGAAAGATACTTGGACATCTCAGGCCCCTGGATGACACACGCCAGAGTAAACATCATGCCAACGATACCTCAAGGCGAGCAAATCATATACAATTTACAGGAATTAGTCGACAGTGGAGAAATGTCCCAGGAGGAATTTGATGCGATAAGACGAGGAGGACCTTGGAGAAGAGTTGCAATAGGAAACAACAGATATAATGGCGAGGTACCACGAGGTGGAAGAAGGATACCACACACTGCTACTCCCATAAACAGGCCTACCACAACTACAAGGACAACAAATAGTTTCCAACAGGTGCTACTCTCAGCTATAGTCTCCATGTTGATATGTCGGCTTCTAAGAAGACTAGGGAACGCAGTGACTTTCTCAAACGATCCATTTGCAGACATGTTGGAATATTTCTATGAATCACCTGTTTATGAAGATGGTATAATTGATTATAACACTCTGATATGGAAGTTTAGCCGGATAATCAAAAACGAGATGGGGAAACGCAAGGCGGACAAGTTGGTTAAATGGATCACGATGTTGACTTATGTGGCTTATACGATCTGTATGTCCGGTTATGTTTTGTTTGCATCGGGGTTTTTATTGATATGTTTGGTTTTAACGACGACGAGAAGGTTTCGTGGGTTGCTTAAGCATTTGGTTGGGTTGTTTAAGGATTCGAATGGTGTTTTTTGAAAGCAAATTTGGCTCCTTGAGAGAAGGATCTTATTTATAGTGGAGATATGAAGCAGGATATCCTGTCTCCATATTCATTAATATATGCATATACAATGAAGATAATAACTGTGTAGAATTCTCATCATATAAGGTTCATTCAAGCACTCAGCTTGAGCCGAATATACCCACCATACTACAACATCACTGAGTACACCACACTGCCACCATGGCGCACAATAACCCCATTGAGCACTCTTCCACCAGTACTAGTACGTACTCCACCCTTTGACTCTATGGTGCTTCGGTGGATGTTCCTAATAGGGAAACATCCCGCGCGCATCCAAAGAGATGAGGTACTAATCATTATCAAATATCAAGTATAAATACAAGTTCAAATGAAGACCTCAAATTACACATTGATCTCCCTTCAATTCTGCAGTCAGATAATTCAAGCCATGCTCTTCTCACCAAAAGTTCTACTCTCTTTATTATTCGCCTTAGCACAGGCCCACAACACTGTTGCTGAAGAACCTTCATTACAAGAGATCTGGGGTCAAGACTGGACTTTCTCCGGGCCACTCTCCTTTGCCAAACTTCCATACTCCAGGTGTCTCATCAATCCAGATGAGCAGTTTGATATCGCCCTTGTGGGTGTCCCCTTTGACACCGCTGTTTCATTCAGACCTGGTGCCCGGTTTGGTCCTAGAGCATTGAGAATCGCATCATCAAGACAAACTGCTGCACAGGGTTATAATTTCCGTTCTGATGTTAATCCATATGCTGATTGGGCTAGGGTGATGGACTGTGGAGATATCCCAGTGACGCCTATGGATAATTCGATTGCGTTGAAGCAGATGGAGATGGGGTATGGTGAGTTGTTGAAACGGTCAACCGTCTCAGGGAAAGGTCTACCTAGGTTGATTATGCTTGGTGGTGATCATTCAATCATCTTGCCAGCATTGAGGAATTTACATCGTCATTATGGTAAAGTTAATGTTATCCATTTCGATGCTCATCTGGATACTTGGTCCCCTGAAAAGTATTCGAACTATTGGAGATCTAACCAAAGTGATTTCACTCATGGTTCAATGCTATGGATGGCACATAACGAGGGGCTAATTGGTGATAATAACGTTCATGTTGGACTAAGATCGAAGTTAACAGGTTTGAAAGACTATACGAGTGATGATTCGCAAGGTTGGTTGCGTATCCATGCTGATGATCTATTAGACTATGGATTGAACGAGATCGCCAATGGAATCCTCAGTAGAATCCCACAAGATGAGGCAGTTTACATCAGTGTTGATATTGATGTTTTGGATCCAGGGATGGCACCAGGCACAGGGACGATTGAACCTGGTGGATTATTAACTAGGGAATTGATCAGACTGATTCGTAAACTGGAAGGTTTGAAACTTGTGGGAGCGGATCTTGTCGAAGTGAGTCCATCTTTTGATCATGCTGAGATTACCGCCACGGCGGGTGCACAGGTCGTTTATGAGTTGTTGACGAATATGGTCAAGAGTGGTGATGATTTGGGATTAGTTACCAAGGCGAATATTTCTGATCAAGAGCCAAAACAAACCATTGCTGATAAAATCTTCGGCTTTATTAACCAGGCTGTCAACTAGATATACTATTGATACAATGTGATTATTGTCATTAAAATGTTCATTAATTAATATTATTCTATATGTATGTTTTGTAAAGGACCGAAACCTTCATCTATTATAACCGCCGACAAGGCAAACCAAAGAAGTGAATTGAAAACCCAAAGAATGTTAAGTGAATATTGAAATTGGAAGCGAATCCATCATGTCTCTATAAGTGTATGTGTGTTGTGTGTAAAGCGTCTTAGTAACGAACAATCATGGCGTTCTCGGATTCAATAGATTTCAATAACTCAACATTATCAATCTCAAATGACTGGAAGTTCAAAGAATGGTTGTAAAGGACATCATAGTCATAACCGCCCTTTTCCGGTTCTAATTCACCTTGGATCAACTCATATGAGAGTTTGAAAGCACCTTGATCAAACTCTTTCGAGGCGGCAGTTTGGAACTTGTTCAGCTTGAAGGCTTTTTCCAAAATGGACTGTGTGGATGATAATAACAAGTTGAATGAGATCTTGGTAGTGGATTGGTCTTCATTTAGGATCAAGTCTAAATGGTTTGACTGGCTTGATGAGAAAGCTGGTTTATCCTTATTGAACAAGTTTTCCTTGTGATGCAAATTGGTGATGTGAAATGAAGTATGTGTATCTTGGATGGTGTACTCAACATTATAGAAATTCTTGGTTTGAGATTCTTTGTTATTTGATGAGAACAACGATATTTGTAATTCATTGGACGAAAAGTAATGCTGAAGTTTGGAATGAATGATATGTGAAACCAAATTGTGGGTCTCTGTGTTTGTACTGCTCAAATGAGTGTAGTTATGGGCACTGGATTGTGACAAGATGTTTAACTTGATCTCTGTAGGTAGTGAGGAGTACATGGTGTGTCTATAGTCTATAATAATAAATCGAAGAATGGATAACGTCTACTTGAGTTCATCATGATTCCCAGTATACATTTTGTATTTCAAATAGTGGGATCCACCGCTATATATAAATTTTCAGCCTGGTTGTTCCTGTCAAGTTCATAGGTGCAATTTTTCAGCCTATTGTGTGAGATGAATCACCAGTTTTTTCTCTTAAAATTTCTCTTTTGGCATATAATTCTGCCAGCTTTTAGCCAGGTGCTGTGCTTTTAAGCGGTGCGTTCCGGAACAACCCACTGGCCCACTGCCCGGGAACTTGGAAGCTCTTGTTGGACTCAGTACTTCTCACCATATTACACTCTGTTCAGTATACAGTCGTCTTCAGGAACAACTACACCTCGAGTTGATCCATTAGGAATATCTAGCCCCATCAGTTGATACCGTTTCCCTGTAGCGAGTACTAAACTTTGTGCTACTCCAACTGCTGAAAAGAAAAGACTCTTGAAGCTGTAAACAAAAATTCACACCCGAGTCCACCCGCACCCTTTGCAGTCTCCTGCTGTTGGATTCTCCGATCTTCGGTCTTTTATCAGCGCGTTCCCGATTTGGAAAGTCGGGTGTGGGCCACTCACAGCCCCGATAAGATTTTGGGCGGTTGAAACCTGATTATGTAAGTACTTATGTAAGAGAAAGAGTCACGTGTACGTACACGTGAAGATAACAATAGAGATCATCATCATAGAGAACCGCGTCTCATTATGCATGTGTATTATAATTAGTTAATTGGTTTGGGAGGCGTGGAGTGCATTGTTTTTTGATAAAAGGTCAATAAACTCAGACTCAACACATACAACATGAGCAAATCAAACACGACCAATCAAGGCGCTTCAAATGGTTTACCTAACCCAGATTACTCCTTTGCCGCCTGGTATATTGAGAACCGCATGGATGAATCGATGAACCCTGATGATACTGAACATAAAAGGGAGTACGAGAGAATGGAAGATATGCTTGAACAAGAACAAAGGGAGTCCAACATGCCTGGAGCTGTAAAGACTCTACAAGCCCAACTGGTAAGAACGTTCCAAAATTCGATCTTGAAGAGAACTAAAGACGGTGGTCTTCCAGTAATCTTGAAATCGAGGCATCAAATGGCGCTTATGTATCAGAGACAGGTTTGGGAGAAAGAATTTCATGAAAAGGAGTCAGGTACACCAGGCTATAATAGAAATGATCGTACTTATGGTGGTAGATACAATTACGAGAAAGCCAGTGTTCATATCGCCAAAATGATGATCGAATATTATCCAAGTGGTTCACGGAATAGACAGTATGTGAAAGAATGTATGGAGGATCTTTTAAAATCAATGTCATTTACCTATAATGATGATGAAGGTGACCACGGTGACAACCAGCGCAATCAACGCAAGGATCCGTGGATAGAGGGAACCATGTTCTCTGTTGATTGAGACGTCAGCGGAAATTAAGCTATCTAAACCATTAAGCGCTTGACTCACTTATCGCTTACAACAATCATCTATACATCTCGCAGTGACACTCATGCTTCTTAAGTACAATTGGCTCATCCAAATTGCTCTGATTTACCTTATTTGCATATTGATAGTATTCGAATTATGTTTCAGATGACCATTAACTAAGGCGCTATACACAATGTCAAATCCCATTCAGCTTTATACTTGACCTGACTTAACCTGAGGGATTGAATCCCCAAAGTTAAGAGCATCTCTTCGCTTACAAAGAGGAGCCCATTGCAATATGACAAGCACGCACTTCACGACCTATTTATTTTCGAGCTCTTTAATTTCTTTAATATACATGCGCTCTCTCCTTCCAATTCCATTCTTCTATTATATTTCACTTTAGCTTCCAATTAGTCTTCAATATGCTAGTATCCTGCTTCACAATGCCTGTATGGAATCCAATAAAGTAAGAGTTATCATGGCAGCTCCAAACCTCTAATGAAGACCTGTTGTCACGTGAATAGTCACGTGAAAGAGCGATGACCTTCGCTCTCTCTCGGTGTATTCTTACGGAACTAGACTACTACATCACTTTATAATTCAGTCAACAGATGAGAGTACACACAGCATGAGCTACGACGATGAGGATGATCATGATGCCTCACTTTCAGTCGAATCAAGTCCATTATTTTTCCGTGGTTCCGATTCTGATGAAGACATCCCACCAGAATTTTCTGAATCAAATGATGTGGACATTGAAAAGATGCTCCACGATAACATGAAACGAATGGCTCAAGAGTACGACATCTCTGTACAGAATGAAGAGTACCAAGGTATATTTGACTATATTAGACGTGTGGAGGAGATGGATTACTACGAACATAAGAAAAGGGAGTTGATTGCAAGTTTGAGAAAGAAGCAGAAAACTGTGTTGTTTGAGGAAAGGAAAGGTTTTGTACAATCATTAATATCAACGCATAACAATTTGCTTAAATTTCAAAAGGAAAACTATTATCGGGCGTATTATGGACGTAGGGTCCATTACGATTTCGATTATGAAATGGAATCTAATGAGATTGCCCACAAGATGATTGCATTCTTTCCTAAAGGTTCAGAAGAACGAGATTTTGTTAAGGGAGCTATGAAAATAAAGTTGGAACAGGTCGATGATATAACGTTTGTGGATAGGGATTTGTATGTTGATGAGGATGAGCAGGAAATTGATGATAAAGTGCGAAAAGATGGAGATATGTTTAATGTTGATTGAGGGATGCTATAATCACAACTAGATCACAATCTTCATACTGTGCCAGTTCATTAGGACAGTGAATTCTTACTATTTTCATATCAATGATCATACCATTTGAGAATCGAGTAAGTGACAAAGATTCTTGAGAGGTGACGTACCGGTGTGTACATCGTGCTGACTCTAATTGCACTTTGCACTTCACATAGTCTCAAGAGCATTCCTGTGGCGCTTAGCAGTGACATAGCTTGTCTACTAGTGTATCTTGTCCATAGCTTTATTTATGGTCACGTGAACATAATAACAAACAATAGAGATCATCGCGTTTTGCATGTGAATATGAATATGATGGCCATATAAATAGTTTAATCTTGGAGGCGTTCAGTAAGTTGTAATCTATATTCATTTATCTATTCAGCATTCAAGATCTAACATAAGATACACACAACATGAGCAGAGTGCAATCTAACAAATCTGGCGGTTCAAAAGCATTGCCAAATAAGACACCTGAACCAAATTATTTCATGGCCAATCATTACATTGAAACTTGCATGAAGGATACTGAAGTTGAGTACACCGAAGAGGTTCATAACAAGTTTGAAGCTGACATCAAGCGCATGCAAAGAGCAAGGGTCCCAGCTGGAACAATTGAAGCGATTAGGCAATCACAGGAGATGCACAGGGATCCAAATCATCGTCAATCGTTGGTGGAAATTGTACACAAGATGTCGCTTGAATATCAAAGGCAATTCTGTGAAGATAGATTCCTTGAAGAGGATTCAAACAATTCAGATTTCAATAAGAAGGATCCTACTTATGGCGGTAGATTCCATTATGAAAAAGCATGTGTACACATTGCCAAACGAATGATCCAGTACTATCCAAAGGGTTCATCAAATAGAAACTATGTGAAGCGCGTTATCGAAGACTATTTGGTATCAGAACTGGGTATAGGCTTCGTCTATGATGATGGTGATGACAATCACAATGGGGCGCTTAAGAAAGGAGCCCTGTTTTCTGTTGATTAAGACCGGGCGCTTAGCCTCAAAATCGGTCACAACAATCATTGAGATCTTCTTCACTAGTATGCTGGCTTTTTAATACGATTGGCTCATATCTTGACCGTATACAGTATTTTTGGCATATCGGATAGGGATCAGTACTGCAATGCTACACTGTTCACTTTAGCTTAATGGCACACGCCGAAATCTTATAGTCCGCATTCTTCATATAGTCCATATTACTGACTGTGCGCTACATAGCTTACAA
Source organism: Hansenula queroliae (assembly GCA_030674255.1). Lineage (NCBI taxonomy): Eukaryota > Fungi > Ascomycota > Saccharomycetes > Phaffomycetales > Wickerhamomycetaceae > Hansenula > Hansenula queroliae. Next base: position 57,466 of record JAJLXP010000047.1, read on the forward strand.
TAAATGGAACTGCATCTCGTTATTAGATGGTCTATGGTCACGTGGATAGTCACGTTAGTAAAAGTCCGAAAGAGACTTTTGTATGTCTAGGTGTTCAAACAAGAACAGTCAAGAATCAAGTATCAACATACAAGGGGTCAGGACACACAAATGGCCAAGAAGCGGACTAAGAAGCGTACAAAGAAGCGTGCTAGAGGTAGCAAGCGCTCGCCATCAGTCGACCATGATGACTCTGATGATTTCGATTATAGCACCATCGCACCAATTAGTGAAGAAATGCAAGAATTTCTGGACAATAATATGAGGGTCAATGATGAGAGATATGACTTTACTGAAGAAAGCGAACACTACCAACGCATAGAAGAAAACATTAAAAGTCTGGAATATGCGAGGGGCCAATGCCCCGATGAAATGATAAATCAAGGAGTTGCGTATTTAAGATACCATCGAGGAATACTGGTAAAAGAAAAAGCGAGACGTTATAGATATCAGTTAGAATGGGTACATACTTATCTAGTCAACTTTGAACCACACCACCACCATGAACTCAATCTGCCTAAGGAAGGTCCTGCTGAGTATGAGAAGAGAAGTTTTGATATCGCCCAAAGGATGATTCGATATCATCCAAAGGGCTCATCGGAAAGGAAATTTGTGAAAGATTTTTTTGAGTACTATTTGAAATGGATAAATCACCAATATATTGATAAAGATGATACTGCTAAAGATGATATTGATAAGGATGATACTGGTAAAGATGGTACTGATAATAATGATACTGGTAAAGATGATATTGGTAAAGATGATACTGGTAAAGATGATACTAATAATAATGATACAGGTAAAGATCATATTGTTGAAGATCATATTGACGAAAATGATATTGATAAAGATGATATTGATAAAGGTGATGTTGACAAAGAAGATACTGATAAAGATGATAGTGTTAAAGACGATGTTGACATAGAGGATATTGATAAAGATGATAATGCTAAAGAAGATATTGATAGAGAAGATATTGATAAAGAAGAAATCGATATGGATGATATTGATAAAGATGACATTGATATGGATGATATCGATACTGAGACTAAGGCTAAGAGGGAGTTGGACATGTTTGATGTTGACTGAGTGGGAATGGAGATTTTCTGCTCAAAAAATTGATCACATGGCCCAGTACATGGACATCGGCGAGTACCACATGGATCAAGGATAATCTAGAGCTTCAGGTAAAACAGTGCATGGTAGAATTCGTTAAGAACCCACTACGCTTGAACGGTTTTATCGACTTGTTTATAATAGACGTTCTGTACTTGTATCACGTGTATAGGCACGTGATTCGGAGTCATCCCTTTACGATGTGGATTGTCACGTGAGTAGTCATGTGACTGAAATGAATGAGGCGCATATATTTTTCTTCATGTGTACAAAGAGTCGAGACAATAACATGGAGTTCCATTATGTCTCACGAAAACAGACAACAAATAACAATTGACAAGCAGCATGAACGTCCTTGATATTAATAGCAGCGGCGATATGATCATAAAGTTCTCGTTCAAGGACTGTATGACTAAACTTGATGCTGATTTGGATAAAACAGATACTACTCAGTCCATTCAGAAAACCGAATCTCTTATCGAAGGTATCGAAAAGGCGAAGGTCTTTGAAGCTGAGAAAGCCACTGCGATTAGACAACTTAGACAAAAACAGAGGAAAGTACTCGAGGAGGCTGCACAGCTTCGGAAAAAGATATTACAACCTGTACATACGATGCTTGTTGATCTTCAGGCGAATTTCTATGCACGTTCCAACTATAAGAACGGGAAGACTGAGACAGATGCTGATAGGAATGATCCTAATTACAAAGGGCCTTTTGATCAGAAGAAGGTCAGTGTTGAGATGGCTCAAAAGATCATTAGTCATTTCCCCGAGGGGTCGGAGAAGAGAAGGTATGTGAGTGAGTTGCTAGAGCAGATTTTGAGATCGAAAGGTATAAACCTTACCATTGGGGATGATAAAAAAGAGGGCGACGATAAGAAGGAAGGTGAAAATGGGGAATTGGTACGAACAGAAGGAGAGGAACAAGACTTGCTCGCTGTTGATTAGATCAAATACATCTTATTCATCGATCTATACATACTTGTAGTCTGTAATCGCCGTAAGTCTGACGCTGTGGAAGCTGAATGGACTAATTCGAGGTAAGGCTAAATGAAAATATAAGGGCTGAACTTTGGAGATCATATTAGAATTAAATTAGTACATGGAAATTTGGTAGATCAGCTATGAATTAAGAATACAATTATATGCCTTGCATGCTTATCATGCAGAGCTGTGAAGAGAACGGACAGTTTCCAAAAGCAATTTAAGAGATCTAAAATATTAGAATGAACGTTCGATTATGAAAACTCATCTTTATATAATAATCCATAATTAATAAAGCGGAACCATGATAATAAAATGATACTCTGGTAGAACAGAAGTGATAGCTAATTACGATGAGAAAAATGCGATGTTGGAAGCTTATACATTGGAAATACTGACACGCCCAATCTGGCAGTCACGTGTAGAAGGGAAGCTCATCGCGTTTTGCATTGTGAACAGGGTACATGTTTATTAGCATGAAGTACGTACGTCGTATACCATTATGTCTCATGGAATCAACATAGAAGATCAGCAACATGAACGTACTTGACCCTAATAGCAGCGCCACCCCTGAGACGGGTGATATGATCATGGAGTTCATGTTCAAGGACTACATGACTGAACTCGATGCAGCTTTTGATAAAACAGATACAACTGATTCAAATCTGAAAACTGAATCTTTAATTCAAGCCATTGAGGCTAAGAGGGCCACTGAGGCTGATAAGGCTCGTGCGATTGGACAACTAAGACAGAAACAGAAGAAGACCTTGGAGGACGCTACACAACTTCGGAAAAAGATCTTACAACCTGTACATATGATGCTTGTTAATTCTCAGGCTAATTTCTATGCACGTTTCAATTACAAGAATGGGAAGAACGAGAAAGATGCTGATCGTAAAGATCCTAATTATAAAGGACCATTTGATTATAGTAAGGGGAGTATTGAGATGGCTCGAAAGATGATCAGTCATTTCCCTGAGGGTTCTGAGAAGAGAAATTATGTGAAGGAATTGTTGGGGGAGATACTGGGATCAAAGGGTATTAATCTTACTGAGGATCATGAAGTTCAGCGGGAAGTTGAAAGGGAAGTTCAGAGAGATGATCATAAGGAAGATGATAATGAGGAAGAGGAAGGAGAGGAAGGAGATATGTTTACTGTTGATTGAGATCAAATACATTCATATTCATCGAGCTATACATAAAAATTCATATTGATAACCTGTATCAAAAAATTAGAGACGGAGTCCCGTGGTCATATTTACAACTTCTTAACCTTCTTATCAGCACCATAAGCCTTTGTAGCGTATTCACCATCAATCAAAATGACATCTTGTGGTCTGTAATCGTACTTACCAGAGAAGTAACTAGTCAAGATATTCTTAACACCTAGCGCATAACGAGCTTGGGCATCCAAGTTGGAACCGGAAACGTGTGGAGTCATGGCATTACCATCACCATACTTGTTGGTCATTGTTCTCCATGGGTGGTCTGCTGGTGGTGGTTGTGGGAACCAAACATCACCACCGTATCCGCTCAATTTACCAGATTTCAAAGCTTCAGCGACATCTTCTGGAACACAAATGGCACCTCTAGCGGTGTTGACCAAGTAGGCACCATCTTTAAACTTGGATAGCAATTCCTTGTTGATTAAACCTTTGGTACCGGCGTGTAATGGAGCGTTAACAGTGACGATGTCAGCCTTGGAGACCAATTCCTCGATGGAGTCAATTCTCTTTGCACCAACTTTAGCTTCCAATTCCGGTGTTAGAGCTTGGTAATCGTAGTATAACAATTCCTTTGGCTTAAATGGGTATAATCTTTCGAGGATCTTGTAACCGATACGACCAGCACCAATGGTAGCGATGGTCTTACCTTCTAAATCGTAGGCATCTCTTGAGATTCTGGCGATATCCCAGTTATCACCTTTAATACTTTCATGAGCAGGAATGAAGTTCTTAATTAAGGACAAGATGGTCAAGACAGCATGTTCAGCAACCGAGGTAGTGTTTGAGCCTGTAACTTCCAAGACACTGATCTTACGACCACTCTTGTTGATGTAATCCAAATCGATATGATCAGACCCAACACCTGCAGTGACGAGCAATTTCAGATTTGGAGCAGAGTCAATACGTTCTTTGGTGATGTAGACAGGGTTGAATGGGGTAGAGATAACAATTTCAGCATCTTTGATGTGTTCATCAATGGTTTCACCCTTTTCAGAAGTGGCATAGATGGAACGACCATTCTCTTCCAAGAACTTGGTGATACCTAAAGCGTTTTCAGCGGCACCTAATAAGTTTGGAGTGGTGTATTCACCACCTTTGAACAAGACTGCTAGAACTTTTCCCTTGGACATTGTTTGATTGAGTTGATTTGTTGTTGTTGTTGTTGTTGTATTCAATTGAGACAATTGATGATGATCTCAAACGATACCTGTCATGTCAAAGTCCAGGATTTCAATTGACTTAAATAGACGTCTACGTTGTAATTCAGGGGTAATAACCCAGCCAGTAGATTGAGAGATCAATACCAGATCCACGGATCTATACGAACAATCAGTGCCTAAAAGAGCTCCGTTTTGGTTATGTGTCACATTGACTAGTAAGGAAGCCGGGGTATTATCACTGAAAACTGCTCAATGATCCCTCTTGGGGCCAATCACAGCACTGGTCAGCAGCACCCACAAGCCCAAAATCTCACGCGTTCCGAACGATTCTTTAGCGATTTAGCGTCATACAATTGTTGTGTTAATTGTGGGACAGTTATTTCTGGGGGTGGATGCGTTTCTTTGTTAGCGGAACTGCCACAGCGCGCGTTGTGATTGGCTCGAAATTCTACGGGGAAATTTAGACACCCAGAAATAGGCAAAGGAGTATGAAAATGATTTTGGTACGATTGTAGATTGTAGTGGTTAGTTTTATTATGGGGTTATTATGGGATTCCGTGGAGTAGAGCATTCCAGTTCCGTGGAAGAGCGAAAAGGCCTCTCCGGGGATCTAATACTAATCTATTCAGGTCTTCTATAAACAGACGATACACTGGCACCTGCCTGATCCGAAGGGAACACTAGCAGCTCAGCAACAACAGTGTTCTCCCTTCTCGTAGTGGCAAAGACAATCATCTCAGCAACATCTTCACCGACCAAGGGAACACGTCCTTTGTAAATGGCGTCCGCTTTCTCCTTGTCACCATAATTGCGCACAGTGCTAAACTCTGTGTTCACTGCACCTGGCTGAATCTCAATAACACGAATGTTTGTATTGATCAATTCTTTACGCAATGCTTCAGTGAATGCTCTAACGGCAAATTTCGAGGCACAATAGATGGATCCACCAACATATGGTTCTTTACCAGCAACAGACCCCAAATTGACAATATCCCCCGAGTTCTTCTTTTGGAAGATTGGTAAGACGGCCTGTGTCAATGAAATTAGGCCAAAGACGTTGAGATCAAATGTTTCATAAATGTCTTTATCATCAATTGAACCCACACGAGCATTACCAAGGGCCTTACCGGCATTATTAACCAAGATATCAATATCCTTGAACTCACTTGGTAAACTTTCGATGAATGGTTTAACAGCACCTTTTGCACTAACATCCAATTGAGCAACATGGATTTTCAAAGATGGATATTTCTCGATCAACTCTTTCTGCAATTCTTGTAATTTGTCCAATCTTCTAGCAACTAGGATCAATTTCACTTGTCCTTGTGAAGCTTCAGCATACTCCACAGCGGTAGCCTTCCCGATCCCTGAGGAGGCACCGGTGATCAGGATGGTCTTGTTTGCGATTCTTTCTAGAGCTTTGGTTCCGTATGACATTGTTGGTTGTTGATTTATGCTAGTACACCTCAATTGAACAGCGTTACGTTAAGCAATTGAGTTGGAAAAGTGGTTGACCCTTATTGGATGTTGAGCTAATTCGGTCTACCGCTGAGACAGACTCCACAGTTTATTCAACCAAAGTCATGTGACTCCGCACGTGATTAAAACACTACTTTCATGTGACTCTGCACGTGACTCGGACTTAACGAAATCAGGAAGTAAACATCCAGAACAAAAGCTTCCTAGTAATGGATCAACAATCACAAGCAAATTCTCTAGCTAATAGCACAACCGTTAAAGAATGCGACTCAGCTGTTACGGGGCTCCCTTTTAAGCACACAAAGCCCTGGTAACAACACAGCCAAACGAGCAATCTAGCTAAACGAGGCAACCTCGTTTAACAATTACGTAGCACTAAATTTCACTTTTTACATACCAGAGAATCGCAGCGTGAGAATTATGGCGTGATAATTTTGTAAAGGCCCTGTGCAAAAAAACCGTCTGCAGTACTGGAACAACCCACGTCGTAAAACAACAGAACAGAAACAATTCAGACTGTCTATGTCTGCTCGTTTATCGTTTGCATGAAAATGTTCTGATAATTGAAATCACATGAGACGGGTGCAATGACAATCGAATCATGTGCCCGTTAAACGAACCATTTGACAATACACGCTAGAAATTATAAATACACAACAGCACCCTCATCTCTATAACGTTTCTTTCTTTAATTGTTTAGAATACCATAGTCACTTGCATTATCCAACAATCCCGCCACCATGTCACAGGTGTTCCCAAACGCTACGAGCATACTACCAATCGCTAAAACTTACAGCGATGCCTTCCAATTGATAACGACTACAAACCCTCAACTCAACATAATAGAACAATACTGGGCAGCATGGTACCACTACATGCAAAACGATATCCTCGCCACTGGGTTGATGTTCTTTGTCCTTCATGAAGTCATGTATTTTGGTCGTTGTTTACCATGGTTCATCATTGATAGAATTCCATATTTCAGAAGATGGAAAATCCAACCAACAAAGATCCCATCAGATAAAGAACAATGGGAATGTTTCAAATCCGTCCTATTCCAACATTTCCTTGTTGAAGCCATCCCAATCTGGACTTTCCATCCAATGTGTCAAAAATTAGGAATCTCCATCTCGGTTCCATTCCCAAATTGGGTCACTATGACTTATCAAATCGCAATCTTCTTCTTCCTCGAAGACATGTGGCATTACTGGGCCCATAGATTATTCCACTATGGTGTCTTTTACAAATACATCCACAAGCAACATCATCGTTATGCCGCTCCATTTGGTCTAACCGCCGAATACGCTCATCCAGTTGAAGTCATGTCCCTAGGTGTCGGTACCGTTGGTATGCCAATCGCTTGGGTCTACTTTACTGGTGACTTGCACTTGTTCACATTGTGTCTATGGATCACTTTACGTCTATTCCAAGCCGTTGATTCTCACTCTGGTTATGATTTCCCATGGTCATTAAACAAATTCATCCCATTCTGGGCAGGGGCTGAACACCACGATTTGCATCATCATTATTTTATTGGTAATTATGCTTCTTCTTTCAGATGGTGGGATTACACTTTAGATACCGAATCTGGTGCTGAGGCTAAAGTTCACAGAGAGGAAAAAATGAAATCTAAGGCTGAAAAGAAGGCTAAATAAAGCTAGGGTTTTTGATTATTCTAAGAGACTGTCATTTTCTATAATATAACTATATTACATATGCTATTATCCTTATTCCATTGCTACTAAGGAGGTGTAGATCTTATTAAACAACCGTGATAATAGATCTGGAAGTGTAATATGTCGTAGATCATCAAGAGATCTTCGGAGTTGAATGAGATCAGGTTTAGGCCAGCTTTACTACACAAAGGATCATTGATGGACAAAACTGAAAAACCTTAATATCCGTATACGACGTACATCAATTTGAGCTTAGCTTGCTGGCACATTGAGTCATTAAGTTTGTGAATACAGTTAATAACTGATTTTCAGGTGTACTAGAATGTAGAATGTCTCTTATACTGATTACGTAACACATTTTGGATTAACTTAATTCCCTAAGCTTATTCTTCTTTATGGGCAGATCTTCGAGCTAAATCAAGTTGAATCTACCTCGTTTTGTACTCAATCAAGCTTAATTTATTCACAAGACTTGTTTTGTAAACACAATTTTAAGTTACGAAATTTAAGAAGCACAAGGTACTATCTTTATTTTCCGTCTTAAAATACTATGAATTAAGATTTCAAAATTTCCAATTTCTTCTCAAAAGCCTTATTTAAGCATTTGAACAATACCTTTTCAACTAATTTATTCTAAGGGTACAGTATCGCTACAAACAGAGCTTTTAATACACCAATATCAGCGGCTTGCAAAGTACTCATAGTAAAATTGATTACATAATCAAAAATTAACCATACATTTTTCGAAGATCCTCCACTCTTCGCAGAAGAGGTAGGCTAAACAGTATACACTAACACGTTGTAACATTCTTTGCTACATGTCTTCGTCAATTCAATAATGTTTTATAATATAACAATGGTTTCTTTTTTTTTATGTTAGTTCCAACAAAAAAGTTTTCAAATATACATCTTCTATCTCTTTCAACTTAAAGCTTCAGCGAATTGGATCAAACGCTTGATACCAACTAACCAATTACCACCTTCACTGCTGTTGTTAGTCAACAAATCAAGATGGATGGACAAGGCAGTTTGGTAATCCTTTGAATCTAATTTCTCAACAAGAGTGTTCAACTTTTCGATAGTTGGAGCAGTCAACAAATCTTCATTGTTCAAATGGTCAAACAAGATGTTTAGTCTCTTTTCAGTATCAACAACTTGTTTATGGAATTTCTCTGGAACGTTTGGCTTAACAGTGGTGAATTGCTTGTCTAAACTTTCATAGATCTTTAATGAACCTTGAGGAATGTGTGAACGATCACCAGCTGGATACTTAGCTTTAGGTGGAGCAGCAGGGGCAGCTGGTGGAGCACTTGGTGGAACCTGAGCATTTGATGGAGGTGGTGCTAAAGGTTGTTGTTGTGGAATTTGTGGAGGAGGAGAAGTCACAGGGAAGCCATTAGTTGGTGGTGGTGGCAATGTGGTGGCGAATTGTGATGGTGGTGGTGGAGCGCTACCAAACTGTGGTTGAGCTGGAGCTGCATTAGCGCTTGGAGCATATGGGTTAGGCTTTGGAACAACTGGTGGGCCATTAGCAGCAGGTGGTGGAGGAGCGTACGAGTTGTAAGTTGGTGGAGCTCTGATTGGATTAGGAGCACCGAAAGAGTTATTAGCTTGTGGAGGAGGAGCATATGCGTTAGCAGCTGGAGCAACAGGTGTAGCTGAGGCAGATGGAGCATATGGGTTCTTTGGTGGTTGTTGAGGAGGAGCTGGACTAGCAGCTGGAATACCTCCAAATGCACCATTATTCACCAATGGAGTAGTAGCTTGTGATTGAGGCTGAGATGGACCATAACGGTTGTTTGGCTTTGGTGAGCTTGGCTTAGATTCCTCAGTTTGAGAACTGGACTTTCTAGTCTTGGAAATAGATCTTGGTGGAGGTGGCATACTTGGTGGGTTAACAAATGAAGAAGCACGGCTGATTGAAGGTGGAGCTGGCGCAGCACTTGGAACAGGAGATGGAGAAGCAACGTTAACAGCAGCAGCTGGAGTACCACGACGTGGTTGACGATGGAAACTTGTTGGTAAATCATTCCATCCTTCAGTTTCTTCTTTTCTAGATGGTGCTTTTGGAGGTGGTGGAATGCTTCCAGGACCTGCAAGACCAGGGGTTGGGATGGCTGGTGAGATGGCATCATTAGGTCTGTATGGGTTAAAAGTACCACTAGCAGCAGCTGGAGCAGCTGGTTTGTATGGGTTAACAGGAGCTGCAGATGTAGCTGGTTTGTAAGGGTTCGAAGAAATAGCAGATGGACCTGGGATAGTTGGTTGAGGAACAGCACCATATGGAGATTGACCAACTGCAGGTGGAATACCATAACCAGGACCGGCTGGGATTGAAGGAACTGATGGTTGAGCAACGTATGGGTTTGGAATATGTGATGGACCTCTAGAAGCAGCAGTAGCAGCTTGAGCATTGTTGGCAAGGTTACCATATTTACCAGCAGCACCACCAACAGTAGCAGAGGCAGCACCTCTAGTTGTTTGTGCCTTTGGAGTGATACCAGAAGCTTTTGCGATACGTTCCTTTTCAAGTTTAACAGCTGGAATGTCATCAGATAACAAGTTCAAGAACTTGTTGGCTAATTCGAACTGACCAGAAGAAGAGATGATGGTGGTGTATTCCAAGATAGTGGACAAGACAGATTCATTATCAGTGACAGGAGCATCCAGTTTGAAGTTTGATCTATAAGCACTGAATTTTTCAACAAATTCAGTCAATGATTCCAAATGAGCTTCGTAAGCCGATTTTTTGGAATCTTTCAAAACTTGAGTTTCTAAATCTTTCAATTCGCCAACCCAGATAGCGGCGACTTTATCCAATGCAGATGCTGAGATGTAAGTCTTGATAGCATCATTACGGTTCTTGACTGGATCTTGGGCATAGATTCTATCACCCAATTTAGACAATTGAGTCTTGGAGGATTCATCGTTTTTGGTGTAGGTCTTGATAGAAGTGGCAATTTCCTTCCAGTTTGAAACATCACCATTTTCAACCAAGTCAGTAATGTTTTCTGATGAAACACTGTATAATAAACGAGCAATTGGATCAGAGTTGGCATTCTTGGCAAAGTAGGCGTTTTTAACTTTTTGTTTTAATTCTTCAGGACCGTTCAAGGCGATGATCAAAGCTTCGACCAATTTATCGTTTGATAAAGAAATATCAACAGCCTTGCTTAGATCCTTAGCCAATAGGGCATCTGACAAGCTTTTCAATTTCGAGTCATCAGAGACAAGTTGGAAGCTACCGGATGGTAAGTATTCTGCTTCGACTTCCTTGTCACCCAACTTGCTGAAGAAATCTTCACCATTTGAAGCATCTGGAGCTGGAGTGGAAGATTTAGCACCTTCGTCAGCATCATCAGAGATTTTCAAGGCGATGAACCTATCGAAAATATCATCTTTGCTTTCAGATTCTTTCAATAATTCCCAATCGGCTTTACTAGCTTCACTGTATGAGTTTTCCAAATGGGATGAGATCAATGATTTGAAATCACCGGATTCCAATGCGGATTTCAATTCATCGTTATCCTTGGTGCCTGATGGACTAAACTTGTCAATCTTGATTGTAGATGTCTTATCACCAGTTTTGGAAACAGTAACGATCTTACCACCAAATCCAAAAGCGACAGAGCTGTGTCTACCGTACCAGTTTGGAGCTTGCTTAACGAAATACTCTGGTTGTTGTGTATCGGTATCGGAGATTTGATTCCAGAAATCATTTTCAGTGGTAGAGTTGATTCTGTTGACAGCTGGAGGAGAAGTGTCTTGTAAAGTTTGCACAATAAGTTTCTTGTCGAAACTGGCACTGGCAAAGATATCTGGTGAGGATGGGGCAAATCTAGTTTTGAAAACCCAGTTGGCAGTAGTTGGATATTGTGCCAATTTCTGACCAGTGATTGGGTTCCACAAGATAGTGGTGTTATCTTTACCACTTGATAATAAGAAGTTTGGATCCTTTTTGTTCCAATCAACCGACAAAATACCCTTTTTATGACCAGACAAGATAGTTTCTGGAGCATTAGAGTTTCTCAAATCCCAAGTTAAAAGAACTGGAACACCATCAGATTCTGAAGCAGTAATCAATTTGGTGCTTTGACTTGGATGCCATGAGACAACAGACAGATTAGCTCTTGAACCACCATTTTCAGTGTAAGTCAAGTGTAAAACTTCCTTTTTGGCCTTTAGATCCCAAATTGAAGTGTAACCGGCACTGCCAGCAGAGGCAAAGATATGACTAACAGAGTTGTTCCATGAGACTGATTGAACAGTGTCCATTGGAGTCATTGCAGTACCTGGTACGAATGGGGCCAAATTAGCCAGTTTGTTTGTATCCCAAATAAAGATTTCACTATTGGCACCACCAGAAGCCAAAATATTGTGTTGAATTGGGTTGAACTGCAAAGATTTGATTTTACCAGTATGTTTGGTACCTTTAGCAACTGCTTCGACTTTCTTATCAGAGGCAAGTTTAGCAGTGTTCCAGAATTGGATCGTACCGTTTTCTAAAGCACCCGCCAATAATTCATTATTCTTGGACCAGTCCAAATCATTAAACTTAGCGTCAGCTTCCACGGTGACTGAAGGTTCTTTGCTTTGCAAGTCGTAGAAGGACAAGACAGAGCTGGATGAGAAGTCATCATCAATCACACCAGCAGCGGTACCAGTAGCCAATGTAGGTAGAGTCTCATCAGACCAGGCGAATGTAGCCGTGCTATTTATATCATTAATTTTAACCATTGTGGCTGCTCTCTTTCTATTGAACTTGACAGAATCTTTCTAATTGCACACAACTCTTTAGACGTCGAGATCTCAATGTATAGTTGCTGACAGTTGTTTTGATTCTATTAAATCTAGGCTTTTTCTAGTTTTCCTTCCACTATAAGTATATCCTTGAGCGCTAAAAGACCGTTTCTTGATACTTTAACACCTCTGGAGAAACGCAAACAGTGAATAATTGAGCCAATTGGAATGGAAAACCACAAGTTCTGTTGAGCGTTGATTCCTGGTTTGGTTTTAAGCGCTTTGACCCTTTTGGTGAAACGCCAGATCAACAACTTTCCATTATTTCAAAATGGGCAAACTTGGAAAAAGCGCGAAAAAAAATCTCGTGGCCGGAACGAAAAGCAGGAAGTCTCAATTGTACGACTAGGAGCAGTTCAATTGTAGTGTTAAACGCTAGTAATTGATATGGAGAGAAGAGCTGTTTGGCATAGACTTTAGTGATGTCCAGTGAAGAGATAAAGGAGAAGAAAGTGGAAGAGCACGAAGAAGTGGAGGAAGACGACGACGAACCAGATGAATGGTGAGTAACTGAACAATTCATGTCATACGATGTATTAGTACTGACAGTATAAGGGACAAGAGAATCAACAAGACAGGATGTGCTGGTGAGTATATATTGTGTATTGATGTGATGTATCATCAGCAAGTCATTTGCTAACAAATAGTTGACTAGATGAAAACTTGAAGCTACAGTTGTGCCATGCAGACACCGGTGACTGGAGACAATGTGTCAAAGAGGTATGTGTGAGATGATTAAGAACAGTGATTCTACTACTTTGATAGACAAACAACTAACTGATAATCATTTAGATGGAAGAGTTCAAGAAATGCTGGGCGAACAACAGTAACAATCTACGAGTTCAAACCGTTGACAATGAGAACACAGAGCTCTGAAAAGAAGTAAAAAGCGAGCTTATTATCCATCAGAACCAGATTAAGCACCCTTATTTATAAACAAATATCACCATCAAATAGTAAACAACGCATGTAAATAGTTTTGAATCAATGTGATCCACAAATTGTTCCATGTAGAAACTCATCGAAATTTCAGAGCCGATGCATAAAAATCTGCCATTTTTCCCTTTCATGGAAACTCAGCTGAAGATCTACGAAAGTAAACTCATCCAGAAGCATTCTTTTAGTCAAATCAGTTATAGATCAACAAGCATTACAAATATCACAATGTCCACTGAAACACGTCCAAAAGTCTTTTTCGATATCTCAATTGGCGGTGAACCAAAAGGTAGAGCCGTTTTTGAATTGGTATGTCTGTCTCCACTCGAAGTCATATAGTATCATATGTACTAACAGGACCATTAGTTCAATGATATCGTTCCAAAAACCGCTGAAAACTTCAGAGCACTAGCCACTGGTGAAAAAGGTGTTGGTAAAGCTGGTGTCCCTCTTTCTTACAAAGGTTCCAAATTCCACCGTGTTATCAAAGATTTCATGATCCAAGGTGGTGATTTTACCGCTGGTAATGGTACTGGTGGTGAATCAATCTATGGTGAAAAGTTTGAAGATGAGAAGTTTGAAGTCTTGCATGATAAACCATTCTTGTTATCCATGGCCAACGCTGGTCCAAATACCAATGGTTCTCAATTCTTTGTCACCACTGTGCCAACTCCACATTTGAACGGTAAACACGTTGTTTTCGGTAGATTGTTGAGCGGTAAATCAGTCATCAGAGCTGTGGAGAGAACTCCAAAGGATGCTAGCGATAAACCATTGAGTGATGTTGTGATCACTGACTGTGGTGAATTACCAGCTGATTACGTTGTTGAACCAAGTGCACCACAAGATGATGGTACTGGTGATATCTATGAAGAAATTTTGGCAGACAACGACAATGTTGATATTGAAAACCCAGACAGTGTCTTTAAAGCTATTAACGCTTTGAAGGATATTGGTACTAAGCTATTTAAAGAGAAATCTTTGGAAAAGGCATTTGCTAAATATTCCAAGGCTGGAAGTTACTTAGAGGATTACTTCCCAGATGATTTACCAGAAGATAAATTAGCCGAACTAAACAAATTGAAAGTCTCTGTTAACTTAAACATTGCCCTTGTTGGTTTGAAACTAAACAAGAATAATGAAACCATCAAAGCTGCCACTGAAGCACTAGAAGCCGACAACGTCGAAGACAAATCTAAAGCCAAGGCTCTCTACCGTCGTGGTACCGCTTATTTGAACTTGAAGAATGAAGAGAACTCCCTAAAGGACTTACAAGAAGCCTTGAAGTTGTCACCAACTGACGGTGCTATCATCAAAGCATTAGATGACTTGAAAAAACTCGAACAAGCTCGTATCGCCAAGGAGAAAAAGGCATTCAGCAAAATGTTCGCATAATCTGATGATCTAGACATAGAATACATGACTCCTGGGCTCAGTTCCCGTAGGAAAATACACGATTCATGTTGAGATGCTGTTGGTTATCTAGTAGTTTCCCAGTGTAATTTGTAGACCGCGCGTAAATCCCGTCACCGGCGATTATCGTCGTGTTGGAGATTTTGATTGATGAAAAAACCGCTGAAAAATGAAACCGACGGGGGCAAAACAAAACAGTGGCATTACAAAACAAAACACAAATAACCAACTCCAAATTTATCGGAAACTGATCTAATTTCATCACCAAAGGGTAGTGTCAATCGAGAGGAGCATATTCATACGCATTTCAGATAGACTTCCATCGTTTTTGGTTACAAAATTATTGGTTTAAATTTGAGTGTCAACAATTCATCAATAACAAATATCTGCACTCATTCAATTGGTGTTGCTGAAAAACTCGTCTTTGATATCATAAGGACTTGTTTAATTGAATTGTCATAGCACAGAGAATTGTTTCGATAGATTTCTTAAAGTTTTCGGAAGTGTTTTGTGAAAAGTTATCTCCAGTACTAAAATACGAAAAGATATATATCACAAATTGTTCCAATATTAATAACAAACTTGAGTGCTGGTTATCATTCAACAGTCATTATTACAACTATACAAAAAAGAGTCGACACAAGCTATCAGATCTAAGATCAAATCAAAAAATCATTAAAAAGCACAAAAAAAAAATCATAAACATAAACACTTAGTATCATTACAAGAGCATATTTTGCATAGCGGGAAAACATATAGAGAGAAAGTGATATCACAACATGGTTCAGTTCCCATATTCAAGTGCGCCATTGCGTACAATCAAAGAAGTAGGTCGAAACGAGATCAGAAAAATTTAATAACGCAAGATTTACTAACACGCTTTACAGGTCCAATTTGGTATTTTATCTCCAGATGAAATTGTAAGTTTATCCAATGAAGCTACCACGGATCTCGTTCTGGAATACTAATACAATATATAGCGTGCAATCTCTGTTGCCAAGATTGAATTTCCAGAAACTATGGATGAAAATCAACAGCCAAGAGTTGGTGGGTTAAATGATCCAAGATTGGGTTCCATTGATAGAAACTACAAGTGTCAAACATGTGGTGAAGGTATGAACGAATGTCCTGGTCATTTTGGTCATATCGAACTTGCCAAACCAGTGTTCCATATCGGGTTCATCAGTAAGATCAAAAAAGTCTGTGAATGTGTTTGTATGCACTGTGGTAAACTTTTATTGGACGAGTCTAATGAAATGATGAAACAAGCTATAAGAATCAAGGACCCAAAGAGAAGATTCAACGTTGTTTGGAATCTGTCCAAGACTAAGATGATTTGTGAACCTAACTATCCAGCTGAAGATGACTCTGGTCAATTAATCTCTAGAGGTGGGTGTGGTAACTCACAACCTACTGTTCGTCGTGATGGTTTGAAATTATGGGGGACATGGAGAAAACCAAAAGACTTAGAAGAAAATGAACAACCAGAAAAACGTTTATTAACTCCAAGTGAAATCCTAAATGTGTTCAAACATATCAGTCCAGAAGATTGTCGTAAATTAGGGTTCCATGAAGATTATGCTCGTCCTGAATGGTTGATTTTATCTGTCTTACCAGTTCCACCACCACCTGTCAGACCATCTATTTCCTTCAACGATACACAAAGAGGTGAAGATGATTTAACATATAAATTATCAGATATCATGAAGGCTAATATCAATGTTCAAAAATTAGAGATGGATGGTTCTCCTCAACACGTTATCAACGAATTTGAAGCATTATTGCAATTCCACGTTGCCACATATATGGATAACGATATTGCTGGTCAACCACAAGCTTTACAAAAATCTGGTCGTCCAATCAAATCTATCCGTGCTCGTCTTAAGGGTAAAGAAGGTCGTATTAGAGGTAACTTGATGGGTAAGCGTGTTGATTTCTCTGCACGTACTGTTATTTCCGGTGATCCAAACTTGGAATTAGACCAAGTTGGTGTCCCAAAGAGTATTGCTCGTACTTTGACATACCCAGAAATTGTCACTCCATACAATATCCATAAACTTACTGAATTGGTTCGTAATGGTCCAAATGAACATCCAGGTGCCAAATACGTTATCCGTGATACAGGTGACCGTATCGATTTGAGATATAACAAACGTGCTGGTGACATTGTTCTTCAATATGGTTGGAAAGTTGAACGTCATTTGATGGATAACGATCCTGTTCTTTTCAATCGTCAACCTTCTTTGCATAAAATGTCCATGATGGCGCATCGTGTTAAGGTTATGCCTTATTCGACTTTCAGATTGAATTTGTCTGTCACATCGCCATATAATGCCGATTTCGATGGTGATGAAATGAATCTTCACGTTCCACAATCTGAAGAAACCAGAGCCGAATTAATGAACATTTGTGCTGTCCCACTTCAGATTGTTTCTCCGCAATCCAACAAACCTTGTATGGGTATTGTGCAAGATACATTGTGTGGTATTAGAAAGATGACTTTACGTGATATTTTCATTGATTACGATCAAATGATGAACATCTTGTACTGGATTCCAGGCTGGAGTGGTGTTATTCCAACACCAACTATCCTAAAGCCAAAACCTTTATGGACAGGTAAACAAATTCTTTCAGAAGCTATCCCAGAAGGTATCCATTTGCAAAGATTTGATGAAGGTACAACTTTATCAAGTCCAAAGGATAATGGTATGATGATCATCAACGGTAAGATCATGTTTGGTGTTGTCGATAAAAAGACTGTCGGTGCTACAAATGGTGGTTTGATCCATACTGTTATGAGAGAAAAGGGTCCAACAGCTTGTGCTGAACTTTTCAGTAGTTTGCAAAAAGTTGTGAACTATTGGTTACTACATAATGGTTTCTCCATTGGTATTGGTGATACTATTGCCGATGCTAACACCATGAAGGAAATTACTGATGCTATTTCCATTGCAAAGGAAAAAGTTGACGAAGTTACCTTAGAAGCTCAACAAAACAAATTGACAGCCAAACATGGTATGACATTGAGAGAATCTTTCGAAGATAATGTTATTCGTTACTTGAACGAAGCGCGTGATAAAGCTGGTCGTTCCGCAGAAATTAACTTGAAAGGTTTGAACAACGTGAAACAGATGGTTAGTGCAGGTTCCAAGGGTTCTTTCATTAACATTGCCCAAATGTCTGCTTGTGTTGGTCAACAATCTGTTGAAGGTAAACGTATTGCTTTCGGTTTTGCCGACAGAACTTTACCACATTTTGCTAAGGATGATTACTCTCCAGAATCTAAGGGTTTCGTTGAAAACTCTTACTTGAGAGGTTTGACTCCTCAAGAATTTTACTTCCACGCTATGGGTGGTCGTGAAGGTTTAATTGATACTGCCGTTAAAACTGCCGAAACTGGTTATATTCAACGTCGTTTGGTTAAGGCTTTGGAAGATATCATGGTTCATTATGATGGTACTACTAGAAACTCTCTAGGTAACATTATTCAATTCATCTATGGTGAAGATGGTCTTGATGCTTGTCATATTGAAAAACAACCAATCGACACAATTCCAGGTGAAGATGCTACATTTGAACAACGTTACCGTGTTGATTTGATTAGTCCAAAGACATCGATCAAACCATCCTTGCTCGAATCTGGTACTGATATCATTGGTAACACTGAATTGCAAGCTGTCCTTGACGAAGAATACAATCAATTGCTCAAAGATCGTAAGTTCTTGAGAAAGGTGTTCATTGATGGTGAGCACAACTGGCCATTACCTGTCAATATCCGTCGTATCATTCAAAATGCCCAACAAATTTTTCAAAATGAGTTAGTTGGTAAAGCCAGTGATTTGACATTGGATTACATTGTGGAACAAGTTAAAGCTTTATCTGAAAGACTTCTTGTTTTACGTGGTAACTCTAGACTGATTGATGAAGCTCAAGAAAATGCTACGGCTTTGTTCCAATGTCTATTACGTTCACGTTTAAGTACTCGTCGTGTCATTGAAGAATACCGTTTGAACAAGACTGCTTTCGACTATGTCATTGGTGAAATCGATGCTCAATTCCAAAGAGCCGTTGTTCATCCTGGTGAAATGGTTGGTGTCGTTGCCGCACAATCTATTGGTGAACCTGCCACTCAAATGACCTTGAATACTTTCCATTTTGCGGGTGTGGCTTCCAAAAAGGTTACTTCCGGTGTTCCTCGTTTGAAAGAAATTTTGAATGTTGCTAAGAACATGAAGACACCAAACTTGACTGTTTACTTGGATCCAGAATATGCAGCTGACCAAGAAAAGGCCAAGGAAATCAGATCTGCCATCGAACACACTACATTGAAGAGTGTTACCGTTGCTACTGAAATCTATTACGATCCAGAACCTCGTTCTACTATCATCGAAGAAGATGAGGAAATGGTGAATCTTCACTTTGAAATTCCTGATGAAGAAATTGAAGCTTCTATCGACAAACAATCTCCATGGTTGTTACGTATCGAACTTGACCGTACTCAAATGAACGATAAAGATTTGACTATGGCTGAAGTTGGTGAGAAGATCAAGGAAATCTTCGGTAGTGATGTTTTCGTCATTTGGTCTGAAGATAACGCTGAGAAGCTTATTATCCGTTGTCGTATCATTCGTGATCCAAAGAGTGTTGAAGAAAACGCTGAAGGTGAAGAAGATCAAATGTTGAA
The DNA here is from genome assembly GCA_030674255.1 of Hansenula queroliae. Taxonomy (NCBI): domain Eukaryota; kingdom Fungi; phylum Ascomycota; class Saccharomycetes; order Phaffomycetales; family Wickerhamomycetaceae; genus Hansenula; species Hansenula queroliae. The sequence continues at coordinate 76,979 of JAJLXP010000047.1, forward strand.
ACGTGTTGAAAACGTCATGATGGAATCTATCACACTACGTGGTGTTAATGATATCACCCGTGTTGTTATGATGAAATACGATAGAAAACTTCCAGATGAGACAGGTAAATACGTCAAGGTTCCTGAATGGGTCTTGGAAACTGATGGTGTTAACTTGGCTGATGTTATGTGTGTTCCAGGTGTTGACTCTACTCGTATCTACACCAACTCTTTCATCGATATTTTGACTGTGTTGGGTATTGAAGCTGCTCGTGCTGCTTTGTACAAGGAAGTCTACAACGTTATTGCCTCTGATGGTTCTTACGTTAACTACCGTCATATGGCCTTATTGGTTGATGTTATGACCTCTCGTGGTCATTTGATGGCTGTTACTCGTCATGGTATTAACAGAAATGACACTGGTGCCTTGATGCGTTGTTCTTTCGAAGAAACGGTTGAAATCTTGTTCGAAGCTGGTGCTGCTGCTGAACTTGATGACTGTCGTGGTGTCTCAGAAAACGTTATCCTTGGTCAATTGGCTCCTATCGGTACTGGTGCCTTTGACGTTATGGTTGATGATGCTGCGTTGAGAGACCTTCCAATCGCCCCATCTGCTGAAGACTATGAACCATCTGCTGATTATGATAACGATGGTGGTGCTACCTCTTACGACTCCCAAACACCAGCTCACAACTTCGATAATGAGCAATTTGAAAGTGGTGAATTCTCAGAAGCTGTCCATGCAGGTGGTGTTGGTGCCTCCGTTGCAACTGGTGGTTTTACTGATTACGCTGGTGGTAGTTTCACAGATTATGGTTCCAACGGTGGTGCATTGAACCCAACCTCTCCATTCGGTGCTGGTTACGGTTATGGTCCAACTTCCCCAGGTTATGGTCCAACCTCCCCAGGTTATTCCCCAACTTCACCATCTTACTCACCAACTTCACCATCATACAGTCCAACTTCACCATCATACAGTCCAACTTCTCCATCTTATTCACCAACATCGCCATCATATTCCCCAACTTCACCTTCCTACTCACCAACATCTCCATCTTATTCCCCAACCTCACCTTCCTATTCCCCAACTTCCCCTTCATACTCACCAACATCTCCTTCATACAGTCCAACTTCACCATCCTACTCTCCTACATCGCCATCCTACTCTCCAACCTCGCCATCCTACAGTCCAACATCTCCATCTTATTCACCAACATCTCCATCATACAGTCCTACTTCTCCATCATACAGTCCAACATCTCCATCTTACTCTCCAACATCTCCATCATACAGTCCAACATCTCCATCTTACTCTCCAACATCTCCATCATACAGCCCAACATCTCCTTCCTACTCACCAACATCTCCATCCTATAGTCCAACTTCACCACAATACTCACCAGGTTCTCCATCATACTCTCCAAAGGAATCAGAAGAGGAAGAAAAGAAGTGAAGTGTGTGAATTGTTGACTACTTTTCCAATTCATGTGTATATTAAATTGTATTAAAATAAAAAAAAATAAAGGTTAGGTTAATAGTATCTCTGGAATTATTGATATCGTAGAACTACGGGTGATACAGGATGATTTATAACTAAGTTCAGTTTGTCTATATGTATATTGATAATCGACAAATCAGGCAGTACTCTTCTTGGAAATCAAGCCTTTGAACATATCAAAAGAGTTACCATCAGGTTGCAATTGGAATTTGTTACCTGTAAGCTTACCATTACGATCCACTTCCTCTGCAACCAACATACCCCAATCGTGTGTTATACCAGTGATCTTAGTTCTAGCGTTACCATGATCAGCAAGATGAACAATTTGATTACTATGCAACCAGTGCTTATAGTATAAAGGCAACAATCCGGCGAACCCTTCAGCTTGGAATCTGACAAAGAGCTTATTCATGTTATACATATATGAAGCCATAAATTGTTCTGGAGTGATAGGGTCCAATGGTGTTAACCCTCTTTGAGATCTTATAGCGTTCAAATGTGAGATAGTGGAGTTGACTGAAGTTGTTGGTGCGGCATTAGACAAGTTGATACCTGTACCGACCACAACTTTGTAAGTGTTTTTCAGAACGTTTGTGTTGACAAGGATACCACCAATCTTGGCGTATGATGGTTCATGATCATTTGGCCCAACTTCCTTACCGAAGAATTCAGGTTTCAATGCATATATATCATTTGGCCATTTAATCTTGATTGGTAAGTCATCATAATCTGAAGTGATTGTCTTGACGGCTTCCACAACGGCCAAACTGGTGAGGTATTGCACAAACACCACTGGAGCATGCTTTGCGGCAATTGGAAGATCTAACACTAGTGAGCTTGCCACAACACCTGGTGGATTAATCCAGATGTTACCACCTCTACCACGTCCAGAGACTTGCACAGTAGCTGTGACAACAGTCCCATGTGGGATGTTCTTCAAAATGTTGAAATTTTTATCCAGGACTGTAGATGTTGAAGTAATCACTTCACCATAGATCAGCGTGGATCCTGCAGTATTTTTAGTGATGGAGCCATTGAACTCTTGAAGTAATCTGAAATATTGCTTGATGTCAAAGTATGGAGTCAATCTACGTTCAGGTAACGATTCACTGAAGACGTACAGTTCTTTAATGGCAACATCAGGGTCTTCAAACTCCAATTGCTTATCCAATTGATGAGAAACTGATGGTTCTTCACCTTGGTGTAATCTGATTGTGTCCAAGTTCCCCTCGATCAAGTCGTTTGCCTCACCAGATAGACCGACATTGGTGATAATGTCGTTCACAATGTTTCCCACATGACCATTGATTGGTGAGGAGATCATCAATGGAGTTAGTCTAGGTCTAATAAGTTCACTTTCATTGACTTTCAATCCTAATTTTTGCAGACAGGCCTTGAGAAAAGCTAAACGAGATTCATTTGTTTTGGTCAAATCAGCCAATATCTTTTTATGTTGTTCATCGTTGAACTCTTGCTTCACGATTTCAGGCACCCATTCAGGATGAGTACCTGTCAAGATAACGGAACCTTTCCCCGATTTGACATAGACAGCAGCAGCAGGAACTGTTCCATATTCAACATCAATAGGATCCTTGTATGATGCTAGCACTTCAACATTATCGTATTGATCAGCTTCAACAAATACACCACCTCCATTGAAATAGTTTGCTGTTGTGTCTAAATCTGTACCGAGGGCAGTTTTATTAACTTCAAGATTAACAACTTTTGCACCCGACTCATCACCGTATTGGAACCCTGAAAAGGCAGGTCCTCTAGCAGTACCTGGGAAAAACTTCAATTCTCTTGACCCACTAACCTCCATCTGTGGATCACCCACAGCAAATTCACATCTACCTGAACCATAATACCCTCCTGCACAAAACCCCAGATATTTCCCACCTTTGCGAACGAAATCCTTTATAGCTGTGTTTGTTTGACCATCCAACTCTCTACAAATTGGAAGATCAGCACCACCTGGGAAGACAACTAGTGATGTTTTAGCAGCCCATGGTTCATTTTTGAGTGTTTTGGCATCAACACCGACAACAGCATAGAAGGGAGAGAGAAATCTTCTGAGAGATTCTAGACAGTGCTTGACTGATTCTGGAGTGGTACCTGGTCCTGTTGATCGTTTGAGGTTAGTGATATTGTACTTCGAGTCTTGATCATTCATTACTCACCTGAATACACTAGAACGTTCATATTTCTTGTAGCTTTTTTGGAGATGAGACTAGGCCGAGCAAAGAGATTTGAGTGCAGTCGAGTATATTTTTGGCTTCTCAACAACAATGCCATAAACTAAACAGAGACCAATCCCACGTCCTTCAAGTAAGATACCCACTGTGTAATATCCACCGTCAATGCGTCACAGCGGACCCGTTGGGTTTTGGCAGCACCGGGAAGCCGCGGGAAAAATGTTGAGAATTTCGAGATCTGAAAAGTTACTGGTCGAACGACTGGACTCATTGGTCTGTGGTTAATTGATCAGAGGACTTTGGGGACTATTGGGATGCTGCGAAGACTGGCAATCGGATCACCAGTGGCTGTTGGGAGACTCACAGCGAGACAATGGAGCTCTTCTCCGGGACTCGCTAGAAGAGCACTGATTTTTTGCAATAATACCCGTCTAGAGCAAACTACTACTATAAGGTCATTTTCACAATTAAGAGCATTATTTCAACAAGAATCCAAAGACAGTGCAAAACCACAACGGACTTTGACCAATGAGCTAAGCTCAAAGTTCAAAGAGAATGTGGAGAAATCCAAAGAGATCAAGGATAAGCTGACAAAGCCTATCAAAGATCTAATACCGGAACATGAAAACATCTATACCATACCCAATATCCTAACATTCACAAGACTAGTTTCAGCCCCAATAATAGGGTACTTGATCGTCAAGCAGAAAATCGTGTTTGCTCTAGCATTGTTCACGTATTCATGTGTAACGGATTTCGTTGATGGGTTCATCGCAAGAAGATATAATATGCACTCCGTCGTGGGGTCCATCATTGATCCGATGGCTGATAAGTCATTGATGGTGATATGTACTGCATGTTTGGCCCAGGCTGGTCAGATACCATTATACTTGGCTGTGCTGATTTTGGGGAGAGATGCATTGCTGGCCCTTTCTGCATTCTATTATAGATATATCTCATTACCACCTCCAAAGACCATTATGAGATATTTTGATTTCAGTATCCCATCGGCAGAGGTTCATCCTACAATGATCTCCAAGTATAATACTGGGTTCCAAATGTTATATATTGGTGCTGCCGTTATCAAGCCGGTGTTACTCACAGTTATTGATCCAACTTATATCGCATTGTTGGAATCATGTTTCGATGGGTTTGGTTATTTCGTTGGGTTGACCACGATTCTTAGTGGATTATCCTATGTTTTCTCCAAAGATGCTGTCAAGATCCTTAACAAGAAATAGATATCTGTATACATAAAATTCAAGCATATAAAAGAGAAGGGTGTTGTTTAATTCTGTAACTATATATATATTCAAAACAAAAACAAAACTTTGTGGTGAACTATCTATCGACTAAAAGTAATATCATCAATACGTAAAATGGACTTGACAGTCTCAGAAGCCAATGTGATAGCACTAGTACTGACAAGCACAGGTTGCAAGACATGTTCGTCGTAAGTGTTTGTTGCAGCGGCACGACGCACAGAGATACCAGCATTACGTTCACCATTTTCATGTCTATTACGTAAATCAGTAACAACGTTAATACTGTTCAAACCAGCATTCTCAGCCAATGTGGTTGGGATAACCTCCAAGGCTTCGGCAAATTCATTCCAAATGAAAGCTTCGGTACCTGAGAGGGCTCTTGCCTCTTTCATCAAAGTTCTTGAGACTTCGATTTCTGGAGCACCACCACCTGCAATCAAGGCTTTTTCTTTAACTAAGCAACGGATAACACAAAGGGCATCATGTAAGGAACGTTCAGTTTCATCCAAGACTAAAGTGTTGGCACCACGACAGATAACAGAGACAGTTGGTGTAGTAACGTTTTTAACACCTGTTATCTTGACAATCTTGGAACCTGAGGATTCGATTTCCTCGACTAAGTCAGCTGAACCTAATCTATCCTCGGTGAATAATTCAACATCTGAGATTGGTTTACATGATAAACTCTTACTCAAGAATTCGATTTCATCACGTTCAACATCCTTAATGACCAATATCCCCAATTTGGACAAGAAATGTAAGGACAAGTCATTCACAGCGTCTCTCAAGATGGATTTTTGGATCAACAAGACATTACATTTGGCCTTTTTGATTTTTTTACAAATGTTTAATAAATATGCTCTCTCTTCTTTCAAAATCTTATCCATTTGTCTGTAATCGTTAACAACGACATTGTTTTCCATATCTGGTTTTGGTGGAGACAATTGGAATTGGATTAACCCGATTCTGGCCTTTTCGATTCTAGTTGGACCACCAGCACTCTTGACAACATTTTGAGTCAAGACAACACCATCGACTAATTCTGTATCGTCAATGGTACCACCAACTTTCTTTATTAATCTGATATCGTTCAAATCGACGTTTGTAGAGTCTTTGTTTGTGATTTTCAAAACGGAATCCACAGCTAATGGACCTAGTAAATGGCTATGTTGACTGACAATTTTACTACTCAATGAAGTGGAAGCGGCACGAATCAAAGCCTCACGATCATCCAAGGAGATCTTGGTGGACATATCAAGCAAGATTTCGACAGATCTGGCGGCGGCTCTTTGGAATGATTCTGCAATGATTGTTGGATGGATACCCTTTGCCAATAATTTTTCAGCGGCTCCTAATAATGCACCTGTTAAGATGACAACAGAGGTAGTCCCATCACCGGCTTCGACATCTTGCGCACCAGAAACATCAACAAGCATACGAGCAGCCGGGTGTAGCACAGCCATGTGTTGCAAGATTGTGTGACCATCGTTGGAGATGATGATTTCACCCTTCCCGGTCTTGATCATCTTGTCCATACCTTTTGGCCCTAATGAAGTTCTAACGGCATCTGCGACAGCTCTGGCGGCGAGGATGTTGGACTTTCTGACCTCTTGGGGCTTCTCCTTGTTCTTAAAAGTGGCATTGGATGGTGCCACTGCTGCTTTAGCCATTGTTCAACTCTTGTCTTCTCCAGCTTCTTTCCCTAGTCCCAGTTTTGCCTCTATAATAGTAGCGATCTCTTCGCTTTCGTTTTCTTTCAACGCGTTAACAGAAAAAAAAACATTGGAGGGTAAAAAAAAGGCCGAATTGGAACGCGCACGACCGTCAAATCGCTTACTAAAGAACTCGACTTTATTGAGCTGCGATGAGCTTTAATACTTGGTGGATTTTTTGTATGTGGAAGCAGTGTGATTTAAGTATAAAATGAGTGACGAGGCCCATGTTTTCCAGAAAGTCAAAGTATCGAGGGAGCAGATCATCAACTGCTCCTTCTCGTCGTGGTACCCGAAGTACAAGAAGCATGTTCCCAAGGCTAAGATTATAAAGCCATTACCACAGGGCTTCTTGGACTATTTGGCCAGTGATGGTATAGAACTACCGGAAGATGGGTCATATGCAGTGAATGTTGGCGATGGAGACAATGAGTATAGTGACTGGTCTGAAGAAGAGGACGAGGACGAGGGCGAGGAAGAACAGAAGAAGGTCAAGACGACATTTGTGAGTTTTAAAGAACTTCATGATGAGATAAAGAGCCATATAGCAGAGACTGGACCAGTAACACCAAAGCTAAACTGGTCAGCACCAAGAGATGCCACATGGATCTTGACTTCGAACACAATGCGCTGTGAAAATGTGTCTGATGTGTACTTGTTGTTGAAGTCATCCAATTACATTACACATGATCTTTCAAGCGCATTTGATGAGGTTGAAGAGAAAGAAAAAGAAACAGAGAACCAGAAGGAGACAAATACAGACTACGAATTGGTCTTGAGAAAATGGTTCAACATAAATCCAGCATTGGAGTTCAGATGCTTTGTGAAAGATCGTAAGATTATTGGTGTCACTCAAAGAGACTTGAACTATTACGATTACTTGGACAATTTGTCAGCAAAGATCACAGACTTGATAGATGAGTTCTTTGAAACAACACTAGCAGATTCATTCCCAGACGATGCCTTTGTGTTTGATGTCTATCTTCCAAGACCATTCGATAGAGTTTGGCTTATTGATATAAATCCATTCGCTAGAAAGACAGATCCTCTATTATACACATGGCATGAACTGGCTACCACAGAGGTCACTGATGAATTTGACTATGAATTGAGATTGATCACTGAGACGAATAAGGGGAGGTTTGCCGTGAAGGAGCATTCCGAGAACCAAGTGCCACAAGATGTTGTTGACGCTTCTTATGATCCGTCTCTAATGGTCGAACTCGCTAAAGAGTGGCAAGAGTTGCAGTTGAAACAGGAGCAACAAGAGCAGGCAGAGAAAGATCAGAACTAATAGGATGTCGACATTCTCATGTATATTATAATGTATATGATTTCTACAATAATATAGAGTCTTTGAAAAACAAAAGTTGACCTCATCTCCTAAATAGTTGTAGAAACGCTGAACAACCACAGCGCTAATGGAAATGGAAGAATCGTCAGCTAATACGTCTATAGACGATAGAAGTATAGCTCCAGGAGAAGCTGGAAACGGCGACAAGAGTGAAATTTTGGTTGATTCATTGTTGGTTATAGACGGTAACACCAAAAAGTTGGGCGGCTGTTCCTTTGATGGACAGGACAGAACGATGCTATTGATTGAAGATATACAAATTGAAGGCGGAAGCCAAGGTCAATGGGAGTCGATATTGACAAAGAGTATGCTGTGATACCTAAATTGCTCTCTTTAAATTTGTGAGCATGGTGTTCTGACGAATGATCTTTAGTCTTATCTACAATCGCACCTACAAGGGTTATAGTGTCATTACGATTGGATGAAGAGATCAGCAAATTCTTACAAGAACAAAGTGAGTGAGCCCTATTCCATTATTATAGATGATATACTAACACTGGAACCTTACTAGGCGAGTCAAGAAACTTCATCATTGACCTTCTCTCTTCAAAGACCTTTTCACCAGTTGTTGCAACTAAAAGTATCAACACGATGCTACAATCTATACCTGATGGGTCTCAATTATATGCACCTTTGAGCGATCTTAGGTTCACCAAAAATTTCTCCATTGCGGTATGTATCCTTTCTTCATCAAGGAAAAGATAAGTTGGACTAACTCTATCTTATAATTTCAGTTAAGATCATTTAACGCCCTTGTATCTGTGATTGAAGCTGATTTGGCGTTCAACAATTGTGAAGTGCCTTTGGAAAACATGCTAACTTCGGTCAAATACTTCAAACAGTAAGTTCTTTTACTACCTTTCAGAAATTAGTTGCTTATACTAATGTTACCTGATGTTATTAGATCTGATGTCATGTATGTGGAGGCTGACACATTATATGCATTGCATATCTTGGAAAAAGACCACCAGGGGAAAAACTCAGGAAGCTCGAAGTTATCAAGTACAGTCTTAGATATAGTGGACCACACAGTCTCATCAACTGGTAAGAAACGACTCAAGTCATGGTTCTTAAATCCATTGGGACGATTAGAATTGATAAATGAGAGACTAGAAACCGTGGAACTACTAAGAGCAGACCAATGCATTGAATATGCAGAAAGGGTTTCACAATCCATGAGATCGTTACCGGATATTTCACAGATCATAATTGCTTTCCAGACAAGTAAACCTACAGTGAGAACATGGTTGCAAATGCTAGGGTTCCTCAAAGCCTGTATTGAAATATGTGCAAACTCCAAGATCATTGTTCACAAATCTGCAATCCCAATATTTCAAGAGTTATTAGTACAGGCCAATCCACAGGCTTTCAAAGAGCTCATAGACATGATAGAACAAGTTATTGATATTGATGCTTCCAAAGAATGGGGGAAACCAATGGTTCATCAGAATGTTCTCATAGCTGGTAATAACGGAGACGCAAGCTATGGGCAAATTGAAACTGCACTTCACCAGGCCGCTTGTGAGATGAGCAGAACATATCCTAATATCCCAGAACAAATGATTGAAGTGATATTTCTTCCAGCGCTAGGGTTCTTGATCTCACTCGACGCGGAGTTTCAATATGAGATTGATCCCTCGTGGGAGAAGGAGTTTACAACTGAGACCAACATGTATTTCAAAGATAACTATACAAAGTATATGGATGAGGTATATGGGGAAGTTTACGAGCAGATCATCGATAAGGAAATTGAAATATTATATTCTTTACAGGTTGAAGTCTTGGCCTATGCTGATTGTCTTTACAGAGTGGGTGACATTTTGGCAGATATCGATTGTTATATCTCCCTCACCCAGTTATCATTGATGAATGGATACGTCAAGCCAGAAATTGACTCGACATCGGATATCATCATCAAAAATGGGAGACACCCTGTTTACGAGTCAGCTACAACTTCTTACATTCCTAACAATACCGATCTCCTAGAGAACAAAGTAACTGTTATTACCGGTGCAAATGCTTCTGGGAAGTCTGTCTATTTGTTTCAAGTTGGTGTTATAGTGATATTGACACATATTGGATGTTATGTTCCAGCAGAGTACGCCAAAGTTGGACTTACAGATCAAGTGCTCACACATGTTTCCACTATCGAGTCACTTGATAAGTGTGAGAGTACCTTCTCAATCGATCTACACAAAATGAGCAGGTGCTTAAACATGGCTACACCTAAGACGCTCATACTCGTGGATGAGTTTGGAAAGGGAACCGACGTTATCGGAGGACCTGCTCTATTGGGTTCGATAATTGAGTATTTGGCAAACTCTGATGAAAGACCTAGAATGATAATGACAACGCATTTCCATGAGTTGTTCAAAGATAGTGTTATTAAAGAACACCCTACAATTCAGCACTATCACATGAATGTGATATTTCAGAAGACAACAGACGCATCTTCAAACACTCAACAGTTGACATACTTGTATGAGTTGAAACCTGGTCCTGCAACTAATAGTTTCGGCATGGAGTGAGTATACCTTCTAGCCAGGAGTGAAGCTTTTTAACTAACCAGTACATTAGATGTGCTCGTGCATGTGGAATCCCCATTGGTATAATAGACCGTGCCTATGAAATCTCAAAGGATGAGAGTGCTGCTACTGCACCAACTATTCAAACGGGACTGGAGATAGATAAGGCTGTAAGTGATCTGACAATTGACGAGAATAACCATTTACTAACCCACAAAACACTAGAAAACAATTACCCGTGAGTTTTTGATTTGGAATTTGGAGGATAACGATGATGAGCTAAATGATAGTGAAACACTCAAACAAGGCTTGATTAACATTTTAGAGATTTATGATAAGTGATCTGACACCGAGAACGCCGTCTATTTATTAATACAGCCTGTACATCTGTCTACTTGGCCGACCCAAATGACATCCATGACATGATATATTGATTCTATTTACCATACTATTGTACAAGGAACCCTGCGGTCGATTAAAATTTGACAGATTTGGACAAGTTTTTCTTGATACCAGTCTTTTCACCTTCATAAGCACCTGTTTGTTCAGTGTAAACAGCACGAGTAGATTTGAGTTTCTTTTGAGCCTTTTCGTACTTCTTTCTCTTCTTAACACGGGAGTTTCTGTTATCCTTCTTACGATGTGGGGTTAGACCCTTGTTCTTCAATATTTGGTAGTTAATAGCACGTTTACCATCTTCACCAAGATTCTCTTGCAATTCAGCCAATTTACCTTCTTTAGCGGCTTTAACAGCTTCTTCGTGTGCATTCTTTCTTGCAGCTTTGCTTTCCTCTTTGCTAGTTTTGATTGTGTTATAGTAATCATCATCGAAGCCAGCATTAACGTCTTTAGCATCTTTTTCATCTTGAGAATCATAGTCATCATTCATGTCCAGATCAACACCGTTGTTGTCTTTCAAACCACGTTTACGAGCTTCTTCGATTAATCTTTGTTGTCTTTCGAATAAACGTTCCTTGTATGGGATATCTAAATCACCAGTGAATCTCTCATCCTTCTTCTTAGCTTGTTGATCAATCTTAGATGTGTAGAAACGTAGAGTACGTTTACGAGTTTTCTTTTCTTCAGCATCAACATCAGCGATATCACCTTCAGCGAAATCCTCTGCGGATTGTTGTTTGACTTTTCTGAAAACACGAGGTTTGGAAATATCGATGTCAATGTCGTCTGCAGTGACAGTTTCTTCTTGGAGATTTTCTGGTTCTTCAGAAGCAGAGTTGAATTCTTCTTCATCGATATCAGATTCGGCTTCTGAACTATCTTCTTGTTCTTGCTCTTCTTCTGCTTCGAGTTTTGCTGAAAGGGTATCGGCATCTTCATCTTCTGATTCTAAATCTTCAACATCTTCTAACTCATCTGCTTGTCTCCACACTTCTTTACATTTCAAGATTCCTTCCATGACAGGGTGCTCCTTCATGGAAAATGGTTCACCTTCTTTCAATGTATCAACAAAGATGGCAAAGTAAGCACCAATAGCACCCAAATAGGCTGATAATGCAGTAAATTTAACATTCGTCACTTCGTTTGAATCCTTGTGTTCTTTTAATTCGTCATAAACTGGTTTCAATTTAGCCAATTCTTTTGATAGAGGGATATATTCTGGATGTGCTGAGGAGATATGTTTTCTTTTACTCTTTGAGTCTAGATTGAAGAAATCCTGGGAGGCATCAATTTTTTTATCGTTTGAGGGAAGCGTACTACCGAAATCATGTTTTCTTGCACTATCTTTCCATTCTTCTTCAAGCTCTTCGTCGACATAATCATCCATATCTAGCTCTTGCAGATGTTTCTTTTGCATACGTAATGCCTCTTCTTCTTGTAACTTGGCAGCTTCGTCATCATCTAGTTTATCGGCACCATAGTAGGCACTCTTTCTTGAACCCCATGCACCTTCTTCCTCTTCCTCCTCTTCTTCATCTTCAGGCTTTTTGCCAAAGAATTCTTCGTCATCATCTTGTTCTTCTTCTTCCATGCTTTCATCTTCACTGCCATCGTCAATACCCATGACTCCTTCATCACTATCGTCGTCATCGTGATCTCTTCTACCAATTGGCATAGCTTGATCAAATAGAACTTTATCTCTTGCTGCGTGGAAGGCGTCTACTTCGTCAAGACCGAAGTCTTCCTCGGCGACCTTGCTTGGTCGACTTTGTTTTCCTTTGGATCTAGCCATATCTATGAGCTTAGGAACCTAGTAACCTGTTAATAACTTCTTTAATAGATCTATTTATTATGGCCCAGATATAATTTCGCATATAAATTTTTGTCACAGTGTGTCTCGACCGAAATCAGCGATGAGTTCAGGGTGACACCTTTTGTTTTCGCGAAATTTAAAAATTATTAAGCTGGTAAATCAACAGAATTATAGTGCAAGATCAGTGTAAATTACCAGGAAAATCGAAGCCAGAAACCGCTCCAATTCGTTTGTTTCAAAGCACATTAGGAAAATGTCTGATAAGATACCCACAAGCTCACGTCTAGACTCTTTGTCGCGTCGCTCGACTCCAGCTACCAAGCCAGGTTTGAAGTTCAAGCCTAAGGTTGTTGCGAGAAGAACAAAGGAAGAAAGAGATGCCAATGCACCAGTCGATGCAAGAGATACTACAAAACCTGCTGCTCGTGGGAATTTAAGGGGCAGAGGTGGTAGTCGAGGCGGTCGAGGCGGTCGTGGTGGTAGAGGAATGGCCGGTACACATATGGTCACAGCTGGTCCTTTAGCTTCAGGTCATGTTATGTTAGAATCATCTGGTTCCTCATTCCATAGATCTGCTACATCATCACCAGCGCCAGACTACTTGAGTAACTTGATGAAGAGCGAAAATGGATCAAGGGCCACATCTGTTGGATTGGACTCAGATGACGAAGATGATCCTTCCAAAATTGATATGAGTAAAGAATATAAATTTGATAAAGAGCATACTGAGCTTTTCCCAGTCAGACCAGTTCGTAATGCCAAATCAGATGCCCCTGCTGCTCCTTCTACAGAAAGATTGGCTACCCCAGAATCAGTTCTAGATGAATCAAGAGAAAGTACAGCTGAGCCAGGCTTAGTCAAGGAAGAACCAGCAGACAAAGATTTGAAGACAATTTTAAAAGAGAAAGATAACGACCTACAAAAGAAGCTCAATGATCTACAGCTTCAGAATGAATTCTTGTCGGTGGATATCAATGAAGCTAGAGCGGAAGCCGAGAGATTAAACAGTGACCACAGAGCAATCGTCAAGTCCATAATGGCCGCAGACAACCAACCAGATAAATTCTTGTTTGTCCAACTACCAAGAGTTTTACCAACATTCAGCCATGATGACGACGCTGTTGCTGCCAGAAAAGCTAGATTGGAAGCGTTGAAACCTGTGGAGGTCAAACCAGAACAAGACGTTGATGGTGACGTTGATGTCGATGCGCCTGCTGAGACTAAAAAGACAGAGAAGCCACCAGCTGCAGATGCTTTTGAAGAGGAGGAAACTCCATTAGAAGGTCTTATTGGTAAATTGAGAATACACAAGTCAGGTAAAGTTACCATGAAAATTGGGAACGTCGTGATGGATGTTGGTAAAGGTTCTGAAACAAACTTTTTGCAAGAAGTCGTCTTAGATCAAGGGACAACGGAGAAATCTGCATATTTACTTGGCCACTTGGAGGATAAAGTCGTTGTTACTCCTAGATTCTCATAGTTTATTTTATTCAATGAACAACGTTAGCATTTTCATGTCATTTTGTCGCGTGACTCTAGGTAGATTTCTGGTTACGTAATAAAAACTGTGGCGACGTGCGCAGACCGATTTGCCTAGTAGATAAGATTGTAATCATCTTGTTATATAGTACAAAGCTAATGCTCAGCTATTGTATACGTTATACGCTGAAATCACGTTATATCCACTGTTTATCAAGAAAAGACCACTCATAACACACTGTGAGATACAGTCGCATTGATTGAAAAGACATATTAAAGCTTGTATGGATTGAAAGACTTGTCACAACCCAATTCAATATTGAAGGCGTCTATAAGCTCAAACGTTCAATGACATCTCAACAGCCTCCAACGTTTTTATCTCGTGTGTTTGGGGTAAACTCAACTAGAGATGGTGAAACAGAACTGTCAAGTATAAGGCATAGCTCCTCGTTGTTAGATAATGGAAGACCTAATGAAAGATCACTGATGGAATCTGATCACGATAACACATCAGAAGAGGACTCTGAAGACGACAACCTTTTAAATCCAGACAGCAATGACTTCATCAATACACACGATGAGGAATACCTGGATGATCCAAATGCATCAGAATTCATAGGCGGAAATGAAGTCGAAGAGCATGAAGAAGATGAAGTACCCGTTTCCATCATGTACCATCAACAAACGCCTCGATCAAAAGGAACCGGGAACAGAGCCAAGTCAAACGATAAGACCAACTTCTTCAGAAATCACATTAAAGATAACATACGGCTTCCTAAACTGCTCAATCAACCATCTCATGACAAAACACAACCGCCATTGTATAATGACCAGATTGACCTTGAAGCTCAAACAACACATAGAAAGAACACAGTCCCTCAAGAGCCAGACTCTGGATCCGAGGACGAACGCACTAGAAGGGCGAAATTGGGTATATTGAATCCAAAAGAGCGCGCCTTATGGAAATGGGCAAATGTTGAAAACTTGGATAAGTTCTTACAAGATGTGTACTCATACTATTTGGGTAGTGGGTATTACGCCATTTTGTTGTCAAAAGTTCTCGATCTCAGTACATTGGCATTTGTGGTGTTTTTCTCCACATACTTGACACAGTGCATCGACTACTCGAAGCTTAGTGGTCATAATGCAAAAAGCCTCGAAGACATCAAAGTTGATCAGTGCTACGCTCATATCAATCCCTTTGGCAAATTACTTCTTTGGCTTTTTTACATTTATTTTGGGCTTAAAATAGTACAAGTTTATCTAGATGCTCAAGCGTTGAAAGAGATCTATCAATTCTACAAATACCTCCTCAACATTTCAGATAAAGACTTACAAACAATCTCATGGCAAGTTGTGGTTAGCAGACTTGTCCTTTTGAGGGATCAAAATGCTGTTACTTCAAATGTTTCTGATCTGAAATCGAAATCCAAGATCGATGCTCATCAGATCGCTAATCGCATCATGAGAAGAGAAAACTACTTCATTGCTCTTCATAATAAGGATATCTTGGACTTGACTTTGCCAATCCCTGGTTATAGGAAAAACATCCTCACTCGCACATTGGAATGGAATCTTAATCTTTGTATCTCAGGATTTGTCTTCAATGAGAATGGACAAATCAGACAGCAATTTTTGAAAGAGGCTAAAAGAAAAGAATTGGCAGATGATCTTTCGAAAAGATTTATGTTGGCTGGTGCCTTGAATATCGTGTTGGCTCCGCTTATTGTCACTTATTTCATTCTCTTATACTTTTTCAGATATTTCAACGAGTACAGAAGGAATCCAGGATCAATCGGATCACGCCAGTATACACCATTTGCCGAGTGGAAGTTTAGGGAGTTTAATGAGTTGTATCATTTGTTCCAAAGAAGAATGAACCTCAGTGTACCGGAAGCCTCCAAATATGTGGATCAATTCCCTAAAGAGAAGACAACACTAGTTTTGAAATTTGTTGCCTTCATTTCAGGTTCATTTGCTGCAGTATTGGGTGTTCTCTCAGTTGTTGACCCTGATGTTTTCTTCAACTTTGAAATTACAAAAGATAAGACTGTGTTGTTCTATATCAGTGTTTTCGGTACAATATGGGCCGTTTGTCATGGTGCTATACCAGAAGAGTATCAAGTGTTTGATTCCGAAGAGAGCTTGAAGAAAGTTGCAACGTTGACTCATTTCCTACCTCAATCTTGGGAGGGCAAGTATCACACAGAAGAAGTGAAAGCTGAGTTTTGTGAATATTTTGATATGAAGGCCTTAATCTTGTTAAGGGAACTATCAAGTCTAATTGTTGCACCATTCATCTTATGGTTCTCTCTTCCAAAGTCATCTGCCAGAATTGTTGACTTCTTCAGAGAGTTTTCCGTGCATGTTGATGGATTGGGGTACGTTTGCAGCTTTGCAATGTTCGACTTTGACAAATCCAAAGCAAAAGTTAAATCGAAGACTACCAATAAGGCCAATGATATTCGGAAATCTTATTTCAACTCCAATGAGGACAAAATGATGAAATCGTACATGTATTTTATGGATAGCTATGGGAACAATGAGACCCAAAGAAATGGTCGTCTGATAAGGGAAAACAACCCATCAAATTCATTACATCATTCTTTTTATGGGGAACACAGTCAATTGAGAGATAGGGATAGAAAAGTTTTGCAATCACAAATGGATGATTTCGGGTCAAAGTCAATGATGATGCCCCCAAAAAGAGCTGGTCTCCATCCAGTGAGAGCACACACTCAAACACATCTTCAAACTGACTATGCAAGAGCTGATAAGCACATTGCATTGGGAGATTCATACATCACCAACTTACCACAGACAGATCTGAATGAGGCTGTTGATGAAGCAGATGACAAGCCTGGGGTATTGGGACTCTTGAACCAATTCTACAAAGACTATGAGATATCCAGAAATTAGTCAAATGATATATATATTCTTCGATCATCATCATGCTATAATGCACATTTATTTATTCTATAACACAATTGTCTTGAAATTTTGTAAAGGAGCCATCTTATTTCTTACCCTTACGAGCTTTCTTTTCACGATCATAAGCGTTCTTGTCAGCACCTTCCACAGTACTAACACTGTTGTAGATACTAGCCATCTTGGCGTGGTATTTTCTGTATGATTCCTTCTTCTCACTGATTTGTTGTCTAGCCTCGAATCTAGCATCTTTACGCATTTCACGCATGTTGGTCTTACGCTCTTGTTTGATTTGAGCTTTCATCTTGTTGATTTCTTGTCTTTGTCTATCGTGATCGTAAGATTTCTTTTCTGGGTTGAAGTTTTCTTCGAATTTAGGAGCATATGTAGCAATAGCCAATTTCTTGTGGGTTTGTAATTGCAATGGTTTACGTTCATCCTTAGCGAATTTGGTCAATTTGGTGAGTTTCTCCAATAGCGAAGTAATTTGTTTGTTCTTTGGATAGACTTCTTGGTATTTTGATAATATTATGATGATTGGTCTGGCAACTTCGATGAAAGCGGTCTTCTCCTTCCATGAATCCAATGCTAGTTCAATGATGGATAATGTCTTGTAGAAAACAGTCTCATTATAATCGTCTGGTAATTCACGTTCAACATCACTTATTCTTAATGCCACATCAGATTGTGGTGAGTTTAATTGTTTACCTAATGGTAATTCAGCATCAGCATGTGTACCAATGGCGGAATCAGTCAATTGGAATGGTGCTAGTGTCAACAAAGCCTTTTGTAAGAAAAATGCCACTTCGGGTATGTATCTCTTGGCGATTCTTTGATAAGTCAATGCAATTTCAGATGTTAACAACCCAGCGATTAAAAGATTTAATGAATCGTATTTCAATTGTTCCAAAGTTTCACCCAGTAAAATCAATGCTGGAGTAACGACCAAATGGTAATGATCAGAAGTTGAGAATAAAGTACCAATTATTCCAAAGAACACCAAGTCAGAGATCAATGGATATTCATCTTCTCCTGTTATGGAAATGGCTATTCTTTCTTGGATTTCGACGATTTTGGCACGCATAAACTCAGTCAATGCAACACTATGTTTCTCTGATAATTTTTTCAATATGGAAATGAATGATTCTTGTACTTGAGCAAAACCTTCGGTCTCCACTTGTTCAGATTCGGCAAGGTACATGATATGTTGTAAGATCACAGTGGATAAGATGGATAATCTTTCCTTATTACCAGCTTGTAATCTAGATGCATTGGCTTCAATGATCTTGTTAACATGTTTTGGACTGTCTTCAAATGGGATCTCTTCTAATTGAGCATGTAGTTCTTCAATGGTGGAAGGGCATGAAACCTTAGCCTTTTGTGAAGCAAATCTTGTCCCGGCTGGTGGTTCTTGTTCATCCTGGTCTTCCTCATCTTCATCAATGGCAAAGCCATCTGCTTCATCTCCGTCTTCATTATCACTACCTTGGGCCCAGAAATCATCATCAAGTTCATCTGGACCTCTTTCAGCACCGTCGTCTTCACCTTGCATACGTCTCAATCTAGCTTGTTCCAATTCTTTTTGTTTCTTTTCCCATTCTGCAGTTAATTCTTCCTCTGTCTTGGTTCTAGAAGCTGGAGCAGCACGTCTATCCAAACCAAGTTCTCTAACACTTTGCTCGTAGTTGATAGCGTTTGGATCTTTTGGTGTAGCGGCGAAAGCTGGTGCCTTTTGTTTTGGCATTTGACCCAATTCTTGTAAGACATCGGCAAATTCATCATCCAACTCATCAATTTTACCCTCACGTTCCTCTTGAGCTTGTTGACGTTGTTCCTTGTAGAATTTGGATTTAGCAATCACTTCCTTCATGACTTCGGCTTTTGTCTTCTTCTTTGGCACAGCATCAACATCGGCACTTTCCTCAAAATCATCAGTCTCTAATGATCTCTTCTTTTTAGGTTTCAAGAAGTCATCATCGTCATCAGAGTTTGCTAAATCATCTTCTTCGAAATCATCCTTTAGGGATAAAGATTTACCATAATGGGTCAACTCATCATCGGATTCCTCATCCAAGTTGAACATCCCACTTCTTGAAGATTGCATCTGCTTTTCCCTTGTGAAACGTTCAAGCATCTTCTCTTCAGCAGTCATAGAGTTATCCTTTTCACCAAAACGGTTATCACTAAAGACACCGTTTCTATTCTTATTAGATTTTTTGGCTTCATATGCAGCTTTTCTTTGGTTTTCGGCTAATTGTTTGGAAACACCTGGTCTACCCTCAGAACCTCTCACAAATCTATCACCAGAATCTGTCTTCTTTCTATTAACCTTCTTTTCAAACGGATTAAACTGTTCTCTAATCTTGTTGATCTTTTCTTGAGTATCATCACGACGGGAATCAGAAGGACCTTTCTTGTTCCCCTTTCTCTTGACGTTTGTTTGACCCGTGAGTCCGTTCTCTCTCAACGCAGCTTTCAACTGCTTCAACTGTGACCCAGCCATATCTTCACTATAATCACAGAGCTCTTTAAAGATCAAATAAATGCCTCCAATTATCTGTATAGAGATGAGCTTGAAAATTTATTTTTCCTCATAGTTAAGAAAATCGGTAAGCGCAGCACAGAGACCAGACCGCGAATTCGTTCTGCAAAAGTTCCCAGATCTTCAAAATCAACTTCAAAAGAACGAACCAAATAAAAGACGTCAACTAGCTTTGTTTATTAGCCTAAAAGACCTAGAAACAAAGGAATTGAACTGCAAGGATGTCAAGAGACGCACCAATTAAGGCTGAGAAGGACTACACAGAGTTGCTAGACGAGCAACTCCCACAGGTTGACGTGTTGGGGAAGGTGAGTTACGATATCTGGTGGCAATACCTGAATGGACATAGTACTAACAACGAGACTATAGAACGACTATAAAGCTGCATTGGAGAAATTGTTGTTGTTGGAGAAACAAACCCGTCAAGCATCAGATCTCGCTTCTTCTAAGAGAGTGTTGTCCAAGATTGTTGATGTGCTAGCTGAAAACAAGGATTGGAAAGCTCTTAATGAACAATTAGTCCTATTATCGAAGAAACATGGTCAATTGAAATTGGCTGTGCAAGCTTTCATTCAAGAAGCTATGACATTCTTGGAAAAGACGGGTAGTTTGGAAACCAAAGTGGAATTGATTGAAACCATTAGAACCGTTACAGAAAACAAGATCTTTGTTGAAGTTGAACGTGCTCGTGTCACTAGAGAGTTATCCCACATCAAGAGAAAAGAAGGTAAGATCGATCAAGCCACTGATATCTTGGTGGAACTACAAGTTGAAACTTATGGTTCTATGAACTTGAGAGAGAAAATGGAATTTATCTTGGAACAAGTTGAACTATGTATCCTCAAGGGTGATTTTGCTCAAGCCACCATCTTGTCAAGAAAGATCCTTGTCAAGACATTACAACTTGCCGAATATCAAGATATCAAACTAGAATACTACCAATTATTGATCAAGATTGGTCTAGACAGTGATGATTATTTAAACATTGCCAAATATTACTTATCCATCTATGAGATTGAAGACATTAAGAAGGATGAAACTAAATGGAAACCAGTGTTGATCAACATTGTTCATTTCTTAGTCCTTTCACCATATGACAATTTACAAAACGATTTGATCAATAAGATTGATCAAGACACCAATTTGAGAAAATTGGACTTACACAGCAAATTGATAAAATCATTTATCACAAAGGAATTGATGAGATGGCCAATCATTAAAGATGTCTACAGCGAAGAACTTTTAAAAAGTGAATATTTCAATACTTCTAACAAATCAAATGAAAAACATTGGGTCGACTTGCGCAATAGAGTCATTGAACACAACTTAAGAGTCATCTCAACTTATTACACAAGAATCACATTATTGAGATTAAACCAATTATTAGACTTGACAGAATCTGAGACTGAACAATTTATCAGTAGCTTGGTTAACCAAGGCACTATCTATGCCAAGATCAATAGACCTGCCAAAATTGTGAGTTTTGCTAAACCTAAGGATTCGAATGAATTGTTGAACCAATGGTCAAATAACGTTGATGAGTTGCTAGGTCATATTGAAACGATTGGTCATTTGATCACAAAGGAGGAAATGATGAATGGTATCAAGTCATCTGCATAGATGATCTCGTATGTGTACTCAAAATAAATGTCTTTTTCAATAGAACTTTTGTAGATTATTCCTTTTTGTCCTGACTACCTTCTCTTCTTTTCCTTGCACTTTCAACTAAATCATTCCATCTCTCTTTCAGCTTGTTCACCTGTGACTCCAATTTCTTGTTGTCTTTCGTTAATTGGTCCAGTTTCTTTTCATATCGAGCATTAGTTCTTTGTTCTTGAACTTGTAGGTCTGTTTTTAAGATGCCCAAGTAGTTCTTCATGTGCTGCTTCAACTTCTTGTGGAACAATTCATAAGCTTGGACATTTTCGCTGTAGCTTGTTAACAACTGTTTCAAAGTGGCATTCTCCAGTTCCAATTCCTCGACAGATTTCCCACTAGGTTTGATTTTGGCAGAAACATCAATCACGGGCTCTTTGTTTGGTGGCTTAACTTTGATCAAATTGTTCACCTGTATTTGAAATTTCGTTATAGGATCCGCATTAGCCTCTTCTGTCACTAGGTTATCTATGCCTCTTGCATTTGCCAAAGAGGCAGCGATATTGTCCGCACTTGGTTTCTCTTTGAGCTTATTAGACGACTGGATTGATTGACTCGACGATGTAGATGGTGTCAACGATTGTGGCTTCAAGATAGCATATGCTTTGGCGTTGTCGTGTATCACGGATAGCTCTTCCGACCTCTTTAACTGCTCCTCCACCAGCACTTTCAGAGCTCTGTTGATCTCTTCGTTACTCGCAACGCCTATTTGTTTCTGGAACAGCTCACCAGCCTCTTTGTAGCACAGAGAAGCCTCCTTATACTGCTTCTTCAGCACCAGCCTATCACCTTTCTGCACACAATCGTAAGCCTGCAAAACAGCGTAATTGTTAGCAAATTGAACTCAACAAAAAAGCACACTAATCAAACAAGTCACTCACGTCGTTTAAAGACATTTTCAGACCAGCAACAGTGCTCCCTCAGCCACTTTGAACAGCTCAGAGTCCAATAGCGCTTCCCCCAAATTTCTTTGCGGTTCCTTTAATAGTGTGCACCAACAAAATGCACTCTGGAAAATCTCACATGCTCGTGATGACTTGACAACTTCACCATAATACAAAAGCCCTAGTTAAAACTCTTGGCCATCAAAAGAAGAAAGAGATCTCCGTTCCTGTCCACCATTCATTCCACTCGTTGACTTCACCTGTGTCCATCCTTCACTTCCATCTATCAAACTCCATCACTTGTTTTGTACCTATCCCAAACTGACCATTCCACATTGCTTCATATCGTCAGCAGACCAAATGGAGCACGACCAGATAATAGAGGATGAAGCTCAGTTCTGGAGTTTCCTGGAGACCACTTTACAATGTGAGGAGGTCGAGGACTTCAATCTTGCAAATACTCGACTAGTGACTTTCATCAAAACTGTGGCCGATCACATACAGATCCATATCAATGAAGATCATGAACTATATCGTTGTGGGATACACCTCTTGAACTCACCTATCTACGAACTGCACAGAATCTTTTGCATATCCAAAATGTTGTCCTTTTTGAATATCGATCTTCTTGATCAAAACTTCAAGTTGTTTGTTAGTTATTTGTTGTTGCTCGACTGCAAGAATGATTCGTCGATGCTACAGGTTGTTCAAGATTATCAAGGCTTCAACGTCTTATACAAGAACTTGCATCAAAATTTCGAGAATATAGCATTGTTGTCCAAGGGTGACGGTGATACACAATCTGTGAGTATTGTTAAAAGGATATGTACTATCCAGCTTGACTTGATGTTTCAAATTTGCAAGTACTTGTCCTTATCTGTGGAGGAATTATCCATCATTGACACATTTTTTGTCAACTACATCTTTGAATCATTAGAAATAGTTGATGCGGATGAGGATTTGCTCAACTTTGCCAAATTCAAAGCCATCTTGGCCGTTAATGAACAATTTATGATTGTTGCTAGAGAACATGAAATTGAGAACAAAGTCTTCAAGACTATTGCAACACACAAGACATCAAGAAATTTCAGTGAATGTCTGTTGGTCTATTTCAACAGAGAGGAAGATCGCTGTTTACAAATTATGATTTCCAAACTTTTATACTTAATTTTCACACATGACAACACTGCAGAATTATTCTACCACAATGACCTTAACGTTCTAGTTGACGTGCTCATAAGAGAATTGAAGAACCTTTCCGAGGAAGAGGAGAGTATCAGAAACACATTTCTCCGTGTCTTATACCCTCTGTTAAAATGTTCACAGTTTGAAACCACCAACTACAAGAAAGCTGAACTCAAGGATATTTTGACATACTTTGCAGGACAAAGTGAGTCAACTTTTTGGCATCAAACAGAAACTACCAAGAGACTAGCTATGCGTTGTCTTTCAGTGAAATGGATTGCTAAAGAAGATGAAGCAGAATCCGTATCACCCTCACCACCAAGCTCACAGACTTTGACTGTTCCTCAATTATCCAACGATTCTAGTACATCAATCAACTCTATCTCGAAAAGACAACCTCCTCCTGCTCCATTACCAAGAAAGATATTCAATAAGAATAAAATCAACTATCAAACCAATGGGATTAATGGAAATGGGCAACAGGTTCCCCAGCCTCATTAGATCAGGAAACTCTTCATAATTTACAAATTTGCCATACACTATATTCAGATCCCACTGTTTTATTATCCAGATAGAAGTTGTCATTATTCAAAATTGTATTATAATCACTAATAAACAATTCATCTCTATAGGGCGACATCTTCATCTTCGTTATCATCATCTAGATATGTAACAGATTCTGCTTTCATATACTCATCAATTACACTCTGCACGACTTCTCTTGAGTCACTAAACTCTTCCCATCCATTTTGAAACAATCTGCCATCTTTATAACCATTGATGAACGCTCCCCTCTTGATGATCTTGTCGAATTGTACACAAGTTTTCCTCAACAGAGAAATTATTGAAGTGGAGTTCGAAAGCATCAACCCACTAACACAGTCGGAATCTGAGCTTTGGAGATGTGGCGATTTCTTGCCCTTAGCAATATGTACACTTGATGCACTCCATGGCACAAAAGATGCTCTTTGTTGTGCCTTCAATATGGCTTTTTGCACATCACGTTGGTCATGATTACCTTGGATTATATCAAAAATCGAGATGTATTGGTTGTGAGTATCTTCCACATCAATCATTTTGATTTTCTTATCAAGTAGCTCAATTATCACGTCGTATGCAGAGTTTTTTCTGACTTGCTTAGCACCTGTGACAAAGTCTGATGTGAACGGCGTATAACTTGGAACGATGAAATGTAGGTCCGGTGTTGGAACCAATGTTGACACTATACTAGTTAGAGAGTTGTACATGTATCCTGGGTATCTCAATGTGTTTGTTGCAGCTGACATTATTGTGGAGATTAATTCATTTGTTTGCAAAGTTGTTGGACTATTACTTTGAAATGTCCTGATCGAGTTACTTAACAATGCACTGTTCTCTATCACAATATTGGCATCCGAAGATTCTATTAGTCTCTTCAATGTCAATACTGTGTTGTATGGTTGAACAACCACATCTGACGATTGTACGCTTTCTGGGAACACTGAGTATGTTGTCGTAAGCTTCTTGTTGTAGCGATCAGACAAGAGCTCTAGCATGTATGAACCAACACCTGAACCTGTACCACCAGCCACAGAGTGAATCAATTGGAATGCCTCCAGGTTATCACACGAGTCTAATTCTCTATCAATCATCTCCAAAAACAATTCTGTTTCACTAGCAGCATAGTCATACCCCTTTGACCATATATTCCCTGCACCCAGTCCTGTGCTCGATAGATGAATGTTTCTATCATTGAACAAATGGTCAGTTTTAGACTTGATGTCAGAGATAACACCTGGCTCAAGATCAACTAATAGCGCTCTTGGTGTGAATCTCTTGTCGTCATTACTATTGAAAAATACATTAGTCTCGTCTTCTCGAACTCCTTCCACAACACTGATACCATCAGCTCCTATTCCATGTTCTTTACACAATTGACTCCAGAACTGCTGTCCCACTTGGTTACCACATTGACCTGAGAGGTTAGTATCAATCATACACATCTTCTTCTCATGAAATAGTTGACATACCAATCTGTAAAGTAATAATTTCCCTGGAAGACGCGTTAGTCACACAAGCCACCACCAATTGAGGAGACATTCAATACTCACGGCATATTCGGTCTATTCTTCTTCACCAAATCACGCTACTCAGCTCTTCCCAATGTATATTAGATCTTTTAGTTGTTTACCTTCTTCACATATTTTGTTTACAATACGCGAAATCTTTCGCCTTTTGTGGCCCTTTCCAACTGATTCTTAGTCAGCATAATAGTCTACCAAATTATCAACATGAACTGGTCTCTATTTGGAATTTTGTATACAATTTTATATAATTTTTTTAAGATTAACAAGAAGTCTCAAGCACGGATTCTCAATCCAGATGCAGGTGCACCGATACTGGTAACCAATGTGATTTGATCCAGCTTACCCTTTTCTGATGATTGGTATTTGGCACCAGTCAAAGCTTCAGAAACAGATGGTGAACCTTTGTAGATTGGTGTGTAAGTAGCAGCACAGATATCAAATTCAACATATGGGTCAAAGTTGATCTCAATGGCATCACGGGCAACTGTGTCGGATCTGGCCTTGATCTTTTGAGCTTGTTCAGCACGAGGACCAGAAACACCAGTCTTCAAGAACTCAGATGCAAAGTATGAGGCAGAAGCGAAATTCTTGTGTTTGAAAGATTGGTTCATGGCAACTTGTAAAGCGTTAACTCTGTGAGCAGGACTCAATTTGGCTCTTGTAAAGTAAGCAGCTAATTCCAAGTTACGTTGGACTTCTTCAGCTGGTAAAGAACGACGTTTCAATTCAATTGAAAGACCCAAGATGTATTCACGAGCTTTGGTCAAGACTTCCTTAGCTTTTTCTTCATCCTCATCATTATCGACAACGGTCAAGGCAGTCAAGTAAATAGCCTTACGGAATGACTCAATGGCAGCTGGTAAGTTATTGGCTTTGAAATCTTTGAAACCTTCATTCATAACATTACTGATGTTTTCCAATCCTGGAATGAATGGCAAGATCTTGTTGACATTATCTTCCTCAACATCTGAACGAATATATGTCTTCAATGATGGAAGTTCATTTGAAGTTGGCAATGATAATTTAGAGGATTCGTATAACTCAAAGAAACGAGGACGTAATGGTTCAAAGTTGACAGCACCAATTTGTCTATTCAAAATTTGAGCAGCGGTATCGAAGGCACCTGCAGCAGCATACCCAGCCGCGACCTTGGAATTACGCAACCAGTGAGATAATTCACCAGGTGGAACAGCACCTTCTTCAACGATATCTTCGACATCTTCTTCGGCATCATCGACTTCAATGTCTTCATCGCCCATATCCCAACCACCATCATCTTCACCGAGGTCTTCATCGGCAAACAATGGTTCGTCAAATGCGTTGGAGTCTTTGGTACTTGGTCTTTCTTCTTCTTCAACGTGGTCATTGATGTCCAAATCTTCCAATTGACCCAAAATAGCCTTCTCAAAGTAAGATAAAGTGGCTGGGGTCAATGGCCATTCAGTAACACCACTTTGAACTGGTTTAGGAGTAGAGATTGGGGTCAAGTCTTCTGGTAACTCGATATCGTCTTCAGTTAAACCAGCTTGTTCCAAAATGGAAGCTGCTAGTTCTTCCTGACCATTTGTTTTAGCGGTAGCATAGGCTAATGGTAGTGAGCCAGCTTGAGCGAAAACAGTGGCTCTCTTCTCAGTTGAGTTGTTGTAAATGGTGTTTTGAATCAAACTACCAATGTCACCACGTTGTTCAGCAATAGCTTCCATCTTAGAAAGTTTACCGAATTCACCAGTGATCAAGTAATAGAAAGACAACTTATCAAAGTTATGTTGAGTTTGGTAGACTAGTTCAACAATTGAACCATTACCTTGTCTCAAGGCTTCTTGACCTAATTTTTCCCAAATTTGAGCAGAGTTCAAGTTCTTGGCCTCTTGTAAGGCGACTTCCAAATTACCGCATTCCAAGGCTAATTCGAATTTAGTTTGAGAATCTTGGACGAATTGCAAGGCAACTTCAGGATAACCACTCTTTTGTAAGTAGGCAATGATGTTTTGACCAACCAATTTGGAAGTTCTAATCAAACGCAAAACTTCATAAAAGTTCTTGTTGACTAAAGCTCTCTTGAAACGGTATTCGGTACTGTCGATCTTGACAATTTCAACCTCACCATCACGGTTCAATGTGTAGACATCTCTTCCTGTGACCTTGGTGATGTACAAGGTAGATTCCAGAGTCTTGATAATACCATTGTCACCATTCAATAAAGTGTATTTGATATGGTTCAAAGTAGAATAGAACAAAACACCAGTTTCTTCCCAGGCAGCACTCTTGATACGAATAGTTTCATGCATTGAGGTGATAACTTCAAGTTTCTTGTTGACAATGGTAATAGTATGTTTGCTCAATAAGGCAAGGTATTGACCATCTGGAGACCAACTGACATATTTAACATTGTTTGCTTGAACTTCCCCAAGAACTTTCTTTTGTTGGGCATCGTAATGGACAACGGAATTGCTCTTCAACAACAAAACAGAACCTGGACCACCGTAAACGACGTCTTTAACAGAGCTGTCCAATTTAATGACCTTAGTAGTGGAGTTGTCCAGATCTTTAACTTCCAAAGTTTGAGTAGCCTTAGTGAAAACGACAAATCTGTTACGAGCAATGAAAACAGCACTGTTACCTTCACCCAATTTCAAATCATGTGGTTCAATAGCACCAGTGATATCTTTTGGTACACCAACTAAAGCGTATTGATCACCAGTAGCAACCAAGATAGAGTTTGAGCTTGGGTTGTATGATAAAGTACGCAAGTTGTTCCAGGTGTTACCAATTTTCTTTAAAGTCAAAGCTGGTAATGATGAAACTTGCTTGTCATAATCAAAGATTTGTAATTGTTTAGCATCGTTGATGTAGTACAATTGGTTTTGGTGAATAGAGTGAGCTGGACGTTCACGATCCAATTTGAAAACCATAACACCTGAATCATGACAAGTGGCAAACAAGTTGATTCTTGGGTGAGAAGCAACTAACCAGAAACGATCATTATCTCTCTTGAATTGTTTGACTGGTGTACGTTTGTTCAAATCCCAGACTCTGATAGTTTTATCTTCACCAACAGAGATAATCAAATCCTTATGTGGATGGAATGTAACACTCAAAACATTGTTAGTATGACCTCTGCATGTATCGATTTCCCAAGCTTTTGTTTCACTCATTCTCCACAATTTAACTTGACGATCATCACCACCAGAGACGATGAGTGGTAATGTTGGATGGAACTCAGCCCAATTGACACCTCTATCGTGACCTTCCAAGATGTACTTCACAACAGCGTCTGTGTTCCCGAAGATATCTTGTTGAGGAGCATTTTGACGGTTGTAATATTGATCTTCATAATTGTTACTGTTTTGTGGAGCTGAATGTTTTTGTCTTAAGCCAGAGATATCCCAGACTCTAACAGTTTGATCCAAAGAGGCAGAAACAATCAAATCTTGAGAAGGATGGAATTGAGCACTCATAACATAATGGTTGTGGCCTGTTAAACAAGCAATCTCTTGACGGTTTTGCCAGTTCCAAATTCTGATGGTTTGATCATCAGATGCAGAGATGATCCATGGCAAGTCGTGATGGAAGTAAACAGTACGGACATAATCCAAATGACCTGTTAATGTGAATAGACATTTACGAGTATCCAAAGACCAAACTTTAACTGTGTAATCATCACCACCTGAAACGAATAATGGTTGTGTTGGATGGAAGCCAACTGAACGGACAGAACCTTCATGTTCCTCGAAACGATCAATCAATGTACCCATTCTGTAATCCCACAGTTGGATAGTTGATGAGTGTAATGAGACTAAGATCCATGGTCTAGAGATTGAGTTAGTTGAAATTGACACTTCATTGTTTCGAAATCGTGATAAACACATACCTTGTTGGGTGGAAGGCGACACCTTTCGCACGCGAAGACTTGGATTCAAACTATATCATGTCATGTTAGTATACGTCTTGAAACCTTTATAGCACCATTGGCAATTGTTGGCTCATTGTACTGTTCAATGTTCCAACCTATATGTCAACAAACGTACCTTTGTTAGCATCTTCATCTTGGCCCGATTTTACTCTTCTGCTATGCCGATACTGAGATGTGATAGGATTGACCACTATTTGTAGGCAATTCTGGTTCAATACAACAAAGTGAAGTAGTTGATACTAGCTGTGTGATGTGATTGAGCTGATCTGTTTATATCAGAGCGCCAGATCCTTTCGCGTGTTCATTAAGCAATTGGTCAATTCAAGAAAATTTCAAGATCAAGGAGTTTCGGTATGCGCACACAGTACTTTCAAACTGGGGTCACCCTACTGAAACGTACACAGTAATTGGACTTAGAGAACTCGAGATTAAAGTGTCACTTTGTAGAAGTTGGGCTGCTGAATTTTGCATTAAATCTTCTTTGGAATCACCTATCTTATCCGCAGAAACCAGGCTCACTATAGTCTATATATGAGTGTTCGGCTTGTGAAACAGTGATACCGTCTTATTGGACTCTTGCGTTGACGACTCTGAAAGGATTGTAGAGAGCACAATCGATCACAAAATGCTCATTATAATGAATAAAAGATATCAAATGCCTACAAACGACAGATTACCACACGCAGTTACTAACTTTCGCTCTATTAGCGTGAACCTGTAACAACCAGTCATTAAGAGCACACCATCCCAACCGGACCGACTGAAACGGACACAAACAAACCAAAAGCTTCCTTCGAGCAAGAAAATCAGCTTAGCCATAGTAGTCCAAATCGGATCAACCTCAGAGTCCAGTATACCGATAGCCAATGATTTCGGCTATAATCGGCTTTATTTCCCGATTAGGAAAGCGCGTCACGTGATTTTCGCGAATTTTAGTGGCACGTCAAGGATGGCAGAGGGATTCTTAACTATGGGGGAAGGCGGGTCCATGGATGGGTCGATGGGTCGATGATCGGATTTTTGAAGACAAGGAATCTGAAGAAGCTATGGTGCTAGGTACCGGGCTGCGGTCTGGAGAACACGATTGGTATACTTTTGGTTGCTGTAGCACCTTTGTGTCACTAGGAATCG